>CAUYQU010008396.1:0-74721 GCA_963574635.1 Cheracebus regulus | reverse complement strand
TAGGGGACCAGGTACCATGGCTCAGGTCTGTAATCCCAGCACTCTGGAGACGGAAGTGGGAGGAGCAATTGAGCCCAAGAGTTTGAGAACAGGCTGGGCAACATAAGAAGACCCTGTTTCTACAAAAATAAATACAAAAATTAGCTGGTTGTGGTGGTGTGTGCTGTAGTCCCAGCTTCACGGGAGGCTGAGGTGGGAGGATTGCTTGAGCCTGGGAGGTCAAGGCTGCAGTGAGCCATGATCTTGTCACTGTGCTCCAGCCTGGGCAACAGAGCTAGACCTGTCTCAAAAAAAAAAAAAAAAAAAAAAAGTGCTCGCTTCGGCAGCACATATACTAAAATTGGAACGATACAGAGAAGATTAGCATGGCCCCTGCGCAAGGATGACACGCAAATTCGTGAAGCGTTCCATATTTAAAAAAAAAAAAAAAGATGGGAAGAAAAATCTGGTGGGTAAATAATAATGAAGAATGTGTCTTTCTCTCAGCAAGTAGCTTAATTGCCATCATTCTGTGAGCTGGAGTGGATATTACATTATTTTGTTTATTTTAAGTCTTTCTTTAAAGTAATGGCCAGCCAGCAGCCCCGACATAGTTGTCACCCCCGGACATGCTTGAATGTTGTTGTTTTCCTGGGTGACATGATCAATAGCTTCAACCCCTAAGCATTTCAATGAACAAACCATTTGAGGAGAGAGCGGGGTCTTGACTGTTGTCTGTAGACCTTTGTTGACACTTTCTCTTAGGATCAAAAGCAGCAATGGTACCAAAACTTGCCCAACAGTGTTGGTCTCTTAGAATCTGCTGGATTCTCTTTTTAAAAAACTTAAAGCTTAATTTACAAAAACAGTTAAAGCAATGCTGCATCACTAATATTTTTGGATAATATTGTTTGGAAAAACAAGGATGTTGCAGAGTTATTCAGGGATGAATTATATATAAATGTGAAGACATTTGAGGAATACCTAAACAGTTAATTTCATTTATATATATTTTTGTATGTACAAAAAATGATATATAGGCATATTTCAGAAAGGTTGTAGGATGGGTTCCAGACCACTGCAGTAAAACAAATGTCTCAATAACACGAGTCACAAGAGTTTTTTGGTTTCCCAATGCATACAAAAATTGTGTTTACACTGTAATATAGTCTATTAAGTGTGTAATAGTATTATGTCTTACAAAACAATGTACATATCCTTCGTGTGTGTGGAAATGGGGTCTCACTAAGTTGCCCTGGCTGGTCTCAAATTCCTGGGCTCAAGCAATTCTCCTGCCTTGATCTCCTAAAGTGCTAGGATTACAGCACTTTGTAGGATTACAGGCATAAGCCACCATGCCAAGTCTCAGGCCCCAGAGTACATATCTTTTTTTTTTCTTTCCTCCCACCCCCAGAGTACATATCTTAATCTTTAAAATATCAACCAAGCATTGGTTCACACCTGCAACTTTGGCACTTTGGGAGGCCAAGGCAGGAGGATTGCTTGAGCCCAGGAGTTCTAGACAAGCCAGGGCAACATAGAGAGATGCTACCTTTACAAAAGAAATTTTTTAAATAAAAAATAACAAATTACTTAAAAAAAAAAACAAAGACGAGGTTGAAACAAAAAAAAAGATAACAACAACAAAAAAAGAAAAAGAATAAATAAAGACCCGGGTTTCACCATGTTGGTCAGGCTGGTCTTGAACTCCGGACCTCAGGTGATCCGCCCACCTTGGCTTCCAAAGTGCTTGGAATACAGGTGTGAGCCACCATGCCCGGCCAATACCAAATTACTAAAAAATTCTTTTTTTTTTTTTGTTTTTTTGAGATGGAGTCCCTGTCACCCAGGTTAGAGTGCAATGGCATTATCTTAGCTCACTGCAACCTCTGGCCTCCAGGTTTAAGTGATTCTCCTGCCTCAGCCTCCTGAGTAGCTGGGATTATAGGCATGAGCCACCACACGTGGCGCATCTTTGTATTGTTAGTAGAGATAGGGTTTCAACATTTTGGCCAGGGTGGTCTCAAACTCATGACCTCAAGTGATCCATCCGCCTCGGCCTCCCAAAGTGCTGGGATTATGGGCATGAGCCACCATGCTCAGCCATATTACTAAAAAATTCTAATAATCTGAGCATTCAGCAAGTCATGATCTTTTTGCTGACGGAGGCTCTTTCCTCTATGCTGATGGCTACTAACTGATCAGGGTAGTGGTTGTTAAAGGCTGGGGTGGCTGTGGCAATTTCTTAAAATAAAAAGATGCCCAACTCTGAACTATAGATAAAAGAAAAAATAAAGGGTTTTTTAAAAAATAAAACAATATGAAACTTGCTATGTTGAGTCACAAAAGAATTCTCTATAACATGTGATGTTGTTTGATAGCATTTTGCCCATAATAGGACTCCTTTCAAAATTGGAATCAGTCTTCTCAAACCCTGCCACTACTTGGTCTACTAAGCTTATGTAATATTTTAGATTTTTTTTTTTTTTTTTTTTTTTTTTTGTCATTTCAGAGCATCTTCATTTGGGAATAGATTTTACCTCAAAAAACATTTTCTAGCTGGGCGCAGTGGCTCATGCCCTCCAGCCTGGGCTACTCTACCTCAAAACAAACAAACATTTTCTTTCCTCATCCATAAGAAACAACTCCCCATCCATTCAAATTTTATCATGACATTGCAGCAAATCCATTACACCTTCAGGCTCAACTTCTAATTCTAGTTCTCACGCTGTTTCTATCATATCTGTAGTAACTTCTCCACTGAAGTCTTGAACTCCTCAGTCATCCATGAGGATTGGAATCAACATTTTCCAAACTCCTGTTCCTGTTGATATTTTGACCTGCTCCCGTGAATTATGAGTGTTCTTAATAGCATCTAGAATGGTGAATTCTTTCCAGATTGTTCCCCATCTTATTATTATTTTTATTTTGAGACAAAGTTTTGCTCTTGTTGCCCAGGCTGGAGTGTAACAGCATGATCTTCACTCACCGCAACCTGTGCCTTCTGGGTTCAAGCGATTCTCCTGCCTCAGCCTCCCAAGTAGCTGGGATTATAGGCATGTGCCACCATGCCTGGCTAATTTTGCATTTTTAGTAGAGTCAGGGTTTCACCATGTTGGTAGGGCTGGTGTCGAATCCTGACCTCGGGTATCCACTTGCCTGGACCTCCCAAAGTGCTGAGATTATAGGTGTGAGCCACCACGCCCAGCCTTGTTTGCCATCTTATATAGGGGCAGTTTGTAGCGCCCCAAAACAATTATTATAGTATCATCAAATGTCACTGATTACCTATCACCATTAACAGATATAACAATAATGAAAAAATTTAGAATATTGTGAGAATAGTGGAACTTCCACACGGAGGCATGAAGTGAACATATTATCAGAAAAATGACGTCCATAGAATTGTTTAATACAGCATTGCCACAAGCCTTCAATTTGTAAAAAAAAACACACTATCTGTGAAGCATAATAAAGTGAAATGCAATAAAATGAGGTATTGAAACCACCTTTGAAAAAATTATAATAGTGAGAAAATTATGTCAGTGAAAGAGATCTGATCTAAACAACTCCATCTTGTCTTCAACCTCCAAACTGCCCTTGGTCATTCCTGGGCATGGGCAAAGCTAACTATAGGAGAAATTTAGTTTGCTGTTTAAGTGATAAGAGCCCAGGTCCAGGGTGATGGCTCATGCCTGTAATCCCAGCACTTTGGGAGGCCAAGGCAGGCAGATGGATTGTGAGGTCAGGAGTTTGAGATCAGCCTGGCCAATATGGTGAAACCCTGTCTCTACTAAAAATACAAAAATTAGCCGGGTGTGGTGGTGCATGCCTGTAGTCACAGGTACTCAGAAGGCTGAAGCAGGAGAATCGCTTGAACCTGGGAGGCAGAGGTTGCAATGAGCTGAGATTGAACCACTGCACTCCAGCCTGGAGGACAGAGAGAGACTCCATTTAAAAAAAAAAAAAATCTTTTTCTTTTTCTTTGGGAAACTTTAATGGAGTCTCTCTCTGTCGCCAAGGCTGTAGTGCAGTGGAGCAATTTTGGCTTACTGCAACTTCCGTCCCCCAGGTCCACGTGGTTCTCATGCCTCAGCTTCCTGAGCAGCTGGGATTACAGATGCCCGCCATGACACCCAGCTGTTTTTTATATGTTTAGTAGAGATGGGGTTTCACCATGTTGGTCAGGCTGGTCTTGGACTTCTGACCTCAAGTGATCTACCCACCTTGGCCTCCCAAAGTGCTGGGATTATAGGCGTGAGCCACCACACCCAGCCTGAAAAAGAAAAAGATTAAAAATTTTTAAAAATGATAATGGCCCTTCCCAAAACTAAACTGCCTTTGTAAAACTAATGAAAGCCACAGGTTAGGAGGATGAGAGGGGTTTAAATTTGACTAAGATGCAGGCATAGTTAAGGATTACCAGTCTTTATTCTGAAATCACAAGATTTGCAACTTCTGCAATCACTCCTGTAGTTAACATTACCATTGCAGAACCTAAGACCAGACTCTTGAGATGGCTTTTGAATTTTTTTTTCTTTTGGAGACAAGATCTTCCCTCTGTTCCTCCGGCTGTAGTGCAGTGGTGCCATCAGAGCTCACTGGAGCCAAGAGCTCTCAGGCTCAAGTAATCCTGCCATCTCAGCCTCCCAGGTGGCTCAAACTACAGGCACATGCCAACATGCCTGGCTGATTTTTGTATTTTTGTAGAGACAGAGTTTTGCCATGTTGCCCAGGCTGGCTTCAAACTCCTGGGCACAAGTAATCCACCTCCTATTGTTGTACTGAACCGATCATAGAAAGTCAACACCAAGACAAAAGTTTGCCAAATTGCAGGGTCTTTATTGCCGGCGGCCATGGAGGACTGGCGTCTCTCCAACCCGTGGCCCCGAACAGAGGGTGT
Source organism: Cheracebus regulus (assembly GCA_963574635.1). Taxonomy (NCBI): domain Eukaryota; kingdom Metazoa; phylum Chordata; class Mammalia; order Primates; family Pitheciidae; genus Cheracebus; species Cheracebus regulus. Next base: position 69,839 of record CAUYQU010008396.1, on the reverse strand, counting down.
CAAGACCTTTTATACCTGTAAAAATCACCTTGGGAGTGAGGGTGAGGGGTGGGGGTGGGGTGAGGAGCTTCAGACATTCCGAGGGCTAGGGGACTTTTTGACATTCTGATTGTTATTTAAGTGGTTCACAAAAGTCAAGATTACCATTTGTTTAAACATTGTCTGGGTAGGGTGGAAATTACAAGTCGCAGGGGCCAGGACGGCCTGGGTTTGGACTGCTTGCCTGTCACATTAGGGGTTACAGAGAGCAGTTTAAACAGAAAGCTAAGGTATGGTTGAGGTATGCAGTTTTATGGGGCTTTTACTATGTCACATTATGGCCTCCCAAAGTGCTAGGATTACAGGTGTGAGCCACCATGCCTGGCCCTTGTTTATTTATTTATTTATCTTTTTTTTTTTTTGAGACAAAGTCTTACTCTATCACCCAGGCTGGTGATAGAGTGGCGAAATCTTGGCTTACTGCAACCTCTGCCTCCCAGGTTCATGCAATTCTCCTGCCTCAGCCTCCTAAGTAGCTAGGATTATGGGCGTGAGCCACTATGCCTGGCTAATTTTTTCTTTTTATTTTTAGAGATGGGGTCTTGCTATGTTGCCCAACTGGTCTCACACTCCTGGTCTCCCAGCAATCCTCCCACCTCAGCTTCCCAAAGCACTAGGATAACAGGCATGAGCCACCACTCCAGGCTGTCCCGTGGTGTTAAATTCCCATTTTATAAAGGAAGAAATGGGTCAAGGAAGACTTTTTGATCTTATCATGTGAACCTTTCTTGCTCCAGACATTTGGATCTTATGATGGATTCAAGAACTTGGAAAGCAATACACCTGAAAAGCAGCAGCCAATTTAAAATTGGGTTAAAGGCTCACATTGGAGGCACTTAAATTGCTTTGGAAATCAGCAGTTTCCTTGGTCTTCTCCACTTAGGATTGATCGTTATCTAAAAGAACAATCAATAGCAAACACTAACAATTTTGTCACCTACATGAAGCCTAAGTAGTGCATACTATAATTTGGGAAATTGCCCATGGACTCAAGCCAAGGGAGTAAAAGGCATGGATAGTTCCTTTGAGTAGCAAGATCACCAATGAGGTGCATAAAACACATATAATTGATAGTGTTTGCGTCTGATAAAAGATTCTCATAGTAGAGCAATTGTGGAATATCTGAGAATAGTCAAAATATTTTCACGAATTGGCCAAGAGATAAGTATAAGTGATTACTCTTATTACTCTTTTATCCAACTTATAATGAATATTTCTGGGAGAAGAATCAGTGCAAAACGAAGCTGATAATAGCTAAAACTGCCAAGGTAAGCTGTGTTATTACCTAAACATTGTTGGAAGAATGAATACTTTGTAACAAAATATGGACTTGCAAAATTGGACTCATGAAGTAATAGCTACAAAAGGAAATTCACAGTGGTGGAAGCTATGGTTGGTGGTTGGTTTAAAAAAAAAAATCACTATATTGGCTGGGCAGGGTGGATCACACCTGTAATCCCAGTATTTGGGAGGTGAACGTGGGAGGATCGCTTGAGCTCAGGAGTTTGACACCAGCCTGGGCAACATGGAGAAACCCTCCTCCACCAAAAGTGGTGGCATGCTCCTGTGGTCTCAGCTACTTGGGAGGCTGAGGTGGGAGAACTGCTTGAGCCTAGGAGGCAGAGGCTGCAGTGAGTGAGCTCAGATTATACCACTTGCACTTCAGCCTGGGTGACAGAGAGAGACCTCATCTCAAAAAAAAAAGAAAAAAAAAATCACTGTATCATCCTGGGCAACATAGTTGGACCACCTCTCTCTCTCTCCACACACACACACACACGTGCACATGCACACACACACACACACACATACACACACCCCCCAAATTAGCCAGGCATGGTGATGTGCACCCATAATCTCAGCAACAGAATAAGATCTTGTCTTGTTCGGTCCAAGTGGCTCATGCCTGTAATCCCAACACTTTGGGAGGCCAAAGCAGCAGATTACTTGAGGTCAGGAGTTTGAGACCAGCCGGGCCAACATGAAAAAAAACCCTGTCTCTACAAAAATTAGCTTGGCATAGCACACCTGTAATCCCGGCTACTCAGGAGGCTGAGGCAGGAGAATCACTAGAACCCAGGAAGTGAATGCTGCAGTGACACAAAATCACACCATTGAACTTCAGCCTGGGGGACAGAGCAAGACTTGTGTCAATAAATAAGTAAATAAATAAATCAGTAGCAGCAAAATTTTTACTAAAGATTAATGTTTACAATGTCACAGGCTGGGCATGGTGGCTCGTGCCTGTGTTCCCAGAACTTTGGAAGGCGGAGGTGGGAGAATAACTTAAGGCCAGGAGTTCAAGACCAGCCTGGCCAACATGGTAAAACCCTGTCTCCATTAAAAATACAAAAATTAGCTGGGTATACTAGTACACATGTGTAATCCCAGGTACTTGGGAAGCTGAGGCACAAGAACCGGTTGAACCTGGGAGGTGGAAGCTGCAGTGAGCTGAGGTTGTGCCACCGCACTCCAGCCTGAGTAAAAGAGTAAGACTGTGTCCAAAAAAAAAAAAAGTCCACTTCTGAAGGGTAGGATTCAAGCAATGTCTGGCTTCTATGTCTAGAGTTTTTTGCATCAATACTGCTGATTTTTTATTTTTTATTCTTTAAGAGACATAGCCTCCCTTTGTCAACCGGGCTGGAGTGCAGTGGTGCGATCATGGCTCGCTGCAGCCTGTACCTCCCAGACTCAAGAGATCCTCCCCTCTAAGCCTCAGGAGTAGCTAGTACTATAGGCTGGTGCCGCCATATATCTAACATAGATATAGATTTGAGCTAGAGTCACTTTATTATTATTTTTATTTAAAAAGATGGGGTTTCACCATGTTGGTCAGGCTGGTCTTGAACTCCAGACCTCAGGTGATCTGCCCGCCTTGGCCTCCAAAGTGCTTGGATTACAGACGTGAGCCACCACGTCCAGCCTAGAATCACTTTTTATCATCCAGGCTGGACTGCTACTGGTTTTCTTTCTTTTTTTAATCAGGCAGCCTCCAGAGCCAGAGTAGGTTCAGACTCACTATTAATGTTTTTCGAAAAATGATTGCATAAGGTGAGATCCTGTGGTCTTGATTTCAGACAAATGAGGTAACGAATTTCATTATTTAATCAAATGTGATAATGAATGTTAAATATTTTATACAACTCAAAACATATGGAGCTTTTCTGGAAGTAATCTAAATTGATCTCATTAACCATGTGTTTCATATGGCTGGGAGCCATGGCTCATGCGTATTATCCCAACACTCTGGGAGGGTGAGGTGGGAGGGTCTCTTGAGCCTAAGAGTTCAAGTTCAGCCTGGGCAACATGACAAGACCCCATCTTTTTTTTTTTTTTAAAGATGGGGTTTCACCATGATGGCCAGGCTGGTCTTGAACTCCTGACCTCAGGTGATCCACCCACCTCGGCCTCCCAAAGTGCTAGGATTACAGGCATGAGCCACCATGCCCAGCCAACAAGACCCCATCTCTACAAAAAATAAAATTAAAAAAAATTATCCAGACATAATAGCATGGTGGTCCCAGCTACTCAGGAGGTGGAAGTGGAAGGATCCTTTGAGCTCAGGAGGTCACGGTTGCAGTGAGCTGTGATCATGCCACTGCACTCCAGCCTCAGCAATAGAGCAAGACTCCGCCTCAGAAAAAAAAGAAAAAAGAAAACAAAAAAATTTACATTTCACAAAGTGTTGGGAAAAAGGAATATGGGAATGCATTATCTATGTTGTAATTATCTGTATTCTACTTCAATATCCCAGTCAGTGCAGCGTGATCATGGAGTAATCTAAAATATGTTGCATTATCAAAGAGTTTCTAAGCAAGGCTGTGTAAAACCGTATCTGCAGGAATTCCTTCTTCTCTTGGGTGGGTATAGGTGTCTCCACCAGTCTTGTTTGTTTGTTTGTTTTTTTCTTGAGACAGATTCTTGCTCTGTTGTCTAGGCTGGAGTACAGTGGCACGATCTAGCTCACTGCAACCTACATGTTCTGGGCTCAAGTAGTTCTCCTGCCTCAGCCTCCCAGGTAGCTTGGATTACAGGCATGTGCCACCATGCCCAGCTAATTTTTATATTTTTAGTAGAAATGGGGTTTCACCATGTTGGCCAAGCTGGTCTCAAACCCCTGACCTCAGATAATCTGCCCATCTTGGCCTCCCAAAGTGCTGGGATTACAGGCAGGAGTCACCATGCCCACCCATCTCTGCCAGTCTTCTAATGGCTTGTTCAACATCTTTTAGAACAAGCTTGTCCAACCATGGCCCAGGCGCTACATGTGGCTTTGAATGCAGCCCAACACAAAATCATAAACTTTCTTAAAATGTTATCAAAGTTTTTTTTTGCGATTTAAAAAAGTTCATCAGATCTTTACTGTTAGTGTATTTTATGTGTGTCCCAAGACAATTCTTCTTCCAATGTGACCCAGGGGACCAAAAGAACCCCTGTTCTAGACATTCCTCAGTTTCTGGCCATAGATAGCATCCTTTAAATATGTATACTTATTCTGTCATTTTAAAAGGATTTAGGGAGCCTGGTGCAGTGGCTCATGCCTGTAATCGCAGCACTTTGGGAGGCCGAGGCCAGCAGATCACGTGAGGTCAGGAGTTCGAGACCAGCCTGACCAACATGGAGAAACCCCATCTCCTGCTGAGGCAGGAGAATCACTTGAACCTGGGAGGCAGAGGTTGCAGTGAACCGAGATCACAGCCATTGCACTCCAGCCTGGGCAAAAAGAGCAAAACTTCATCACAGAAAAAAAAGAATGAAAAAGAAAAAGAAAAATAAATATCTGGCTAGGCACGGTGGCTCATATCTGTAATTCCAGCACTTTGGGAGGCCAAGGTGGGTAGATCACGAGGTCAGGAGATCGAGACCATCCTGGCCAACATGGTGAAACCCCATCTCTCTCTCTGTCTCTCTCTCTCTTTTTTTTTTTTAAAAGATGGGGTTTCACCATGTTGGTCAGGCTGGTCTGGTCTTGAACTCCTGACCTCAGGTGATCCACCCACCTTGGCCTCCAAAGTGCTTGGATTACAGGCGTGAGCCACCACGCCCGGACTGACCCCATCTCTTAAATAAAAGAAAGAAAAATAAAGATCTATAAACATTTAAAGGAAGCAAACTCATGAAAAAAAATTATCACTGAAGTATGACTAACAGAGGAAATTCACTCCGAACTACTTAGGAAACACAGGGCAGCAGAGTTTGATGAGTAATGGCACATACCAGAAGGAATTTTAATTCTTTTAGAAATTTGGGATTAAAATGAGTACTATCAAAAACTATTGCATCCTGAGCCTGGCATAAAGCAGGTACTTAATTAATTATTTAAGTGAACGGATGACATTGTTAGAAAATTTCTGGGCTGGGCGTAGTGGCTCACACCTGTAATCCAAGCACTTTGGAGGCCAAGGCGGGCAGATCACCTGAGGTCGGGAGTTCAAGACCAGCCTGACCAACATGGTGAAACCCCGTCTTTAAAAAAAAAAAAGAAAGTAAGTAAGAAAGAAAATTTCTGGGATTGACTCCAAGCTAAATATTAAATGTGATAAAGAACAACCCGACTTCTAAAACCAGAAATTTGGTCTAAAGCTAGAGCTCATCTAATTCAAATACATTTTTAGTAGGCCCATTTTGAACCAGCGTGCAACTCAAGCTATTTGTCCACTTCCTGTTGTAAGAGAACTTCAACATCTCCCAAAAGGTGGTTCTTTGTAGTCGGTTTTTTGTTTTGTTTTGTTGTTGTTTTTGCGAGAGTCTAGCTCTGTCACCAGGCTGGAGTGCAGTGTTGCAATTATGGCTCACGAAAACCTCCACCTCCCAGGCTGCCTCCTGAATACTGGGATTACAGGCATGAGCCACCACACCCGGCTAATTTTGGTATTTTTAGTAGAGATGGGGTTTCACCATGATGCCCAGGCTGTTCTCAAACTCCTGACCTCAGGTGATCTGCCCGCCTCGACCTCCCAAAGTGCCGGGATTACTGGCGTGAGCCACCTTGGTGCCAGGCCTCTTTTTAGTTTTCAGTATCTCACTGGATTTAAGTAAAATCTGCTAACATAATTTTATATTGGACGTTAACCAGACGGTGACTTTGATACTGGTAAAGTAACAGTGTAAGTTAGGTGAGTTGCAAAGTGTTGTAAGAGAACTTCAAGTGGCAAATGCTGATTAACTTTCTGGAGATCACAAAAGGAGAAAGGGGCAAAAAAAATTTTTTTTGATAGGGCTTTTTTTTTTTTTTTTGAGAGAGAGAGTCGCACTCTGTCACCCAGGCTGGAGTGCAGTGTCGGGATCTTGGCTCACTGCAACCTCTACCTCCCAGGTTCAAGGCATTCTCCTGCCTCAGCCTCCCGAGTAGCTGGGATTACAGACGTTTTGCACCACCACATCAGGCCCGGCTAATTTTTGTATTTTTAGTAGAGACGGGGTTTCACCATGTTGGTCAGGCTAGTCTAGAACTCCTGACCTCATATGATCTGTCCGCCTCAGCCTCTCAAAGTGTTGGGATTACAGGCGTGAGCCACCACGCCCAGCCAGTTGTAGTTTATTTTCTAAAAAATGAGCCCTATCGGCTGGGCGTGGGATTTGGGAGGCTGAGGCGGGCGGATCACCTGAGGTCTGGAGATCGAGACCAGCCTGACCAATATGAAGAAGCCCCATCTCTACAATACAAAATTAGATGGGCGTGGTGGCGCATGCCTGCAATCCCAGCTACTTCGGAGGCCGAGGCAGGAGAATTGCTTGAACCCGGGAGGGGAAGGTTTCGGTGAGCTGAGATTGTGCCATTGCACTCCAGCCTGAGCAACAAGAGCGAAACTCCGTCTCGAAAAAACAAAAACTACAACTTTGGCAGGGAGAGTCTGCTTCAAACTTTAATTTGCATACTAGTTAACCTGGGATGCTGCTAGAGGCAGATTTGATAGGGCAGGTCTGGGATGGTCGTGGGAGTCTGCAATTCTGAGTGCTGACAGATGCTACTGGCTTGTCGACCATACTTTGAGTAGCAAGGGTATAAACTCTCATCAAGCTTCGGTGACTTAATCGTTTTCAATTAATAATGTGATGTAAGTGTGACTGCTGTTTTGCAACGAAAGAAAGTTTCCAGAAAAACAGTACTGCTCATTTCCCCCGTTTTCAAATGGGGAAAAAAATACAACCCAGAATTGTAGTTCCAGGCTCCACAGTCGGTTATTCGAAGGCTGAAGGACCACAGTACACGCCTATGACCCCAGGGCAGGTCTCCAAGGTGCGGGTGCCAGGGTCAGCTGAGAAGGGCGGAGGGGACACGGGGGATGCCCGGCCGCTCTCGGCCGTAGACGTCAGCCCTTTCCAGGAACGCGCGGGCCCAGCCCCACCGCGCGCGGCCGCCGATTGGCTGAGACGCGCCGGGCGTGACGTCAGGCCCCGCCCCGCCGCCCTCCGGCCCCGCCCCGCGGGGTGGCCTGGCAGTTTGGTCTGGAGCAGCTGAAACCGGTTTGAGCGTAGCCGCTTCCTGCCGCTCGGCGCCGCGGCGGGCTGCCTGGGAGAGCGCTGGCGAAGCACGGACTGCGGGCGCCTGGCACCTCGGCCCGCGGTCCTCGCTCTCGGGCGGGGCGGGGGCGACGCGGACTCGCGGACTAGCGAACTCTGCAGGTGAGGCGGGCGGGCCGGCGCCGGGTGCGGGGGCCGGGCAGCCGCTCACGTGGCGGGCTGAGCTGTCAGGGCGGCCCCGGGATGCGGTGGGGCGGGGGGCGTCGGGGCCGAGGCGCGGGCGGGGTCCTCGGGCCGGGCCGGGCGCTGCCCGCAGGGGAACGGCGGCAGGGGCGTTCGCTGCACTAAATCGGTGGCTGTGATGCACTCTTGGACTTTTATTGTTCACTGCCGCGGTTCCGCTGGGCTGCCTGGGGCTTAGTTCCCTCCTGAAAAATGCGTGGAGCGTTTGAGGCAGAGCAGGATGCATGGAGCGCAGGACCACCGCAGATATGCGGAGTACTGAGTCAGGGAACAAAGACACCAGAGACGCAGGTGAAGTCCTCTGGGGACATCCCCTGCCCCACAGCGGCCCCCGGGCGCACCGCCGCGCTGTGTCCCCAAGTTATGCATCGTGTTTTGACAACTGCTTATTTTCCGAAATTGCCTGGACACGTAGTCTAGGGCTTGGTTGTATAATTCAGTTATTCCCAGAAACCAAAGTGCCTTTCCTAAGAAAAGGTTCCAGGAATAGTCATCAGTGACCTCGATACGGTTTTTTAGGTCTGCTGCCCCTTCTCTTCAAAGCTCTACTTTCCCAAAGCTCTTCAGACTTCCTTGCTGAGTTAGGGGAGAGAGCCTCAATCACTTAGGTATTTTTCATCAGCCCTCTCCCCAGACTCCACTGGCCGGCTGGAAAAGAAATAGGGCATGAATTGTAGAGGATTCTTCCACCTTAAGGCAGCTGTTAGTCTGATGTAACCTGCATAGAGGAGCTGATGGAAGCGAGCAGGATGTTTGGACCCGATGTTTTTTCTTCATACTCTTCCGTCGCCCTCCTCCTATTTCTGCACAGCTCTCACCCACTACTCTACCCCTTCATGCTTCCCCTTGCTGCGTTTCTGACAAGTTGTGACTTAACTAAGAAATAAATACAAGCTAGCAGTCTTCCCCCCCCCCCAAAATTCCTAATGTCGTGGGTACAAATAACATCAAGCAAAATCGCACATGGTGCAATATATTCCTGATTAAGAACTAGGAAGAACCAAGAGCTACAGAAAACCCTAGTATTCTGTTCAAAATTTAAATCTGCAAATAATGACGTGGGAAAGTTGAACGCAGAGAAATAATGACCACAAAAGAAAAGTCATCATGGCAAAGTGAGTAAAATTTGATATATACACGAAGTACGTTGATGAATTAAATCTTTATGTATGAGTTAAAAGAGGAAAAAAATGTGTGAAACATACACGTGAGAATAATATCACGATAAAATGAATGGAAAACATTTGGGGAAATGTTACTGCATTGTTTACAGAGTTGATCATGGAATTAACTTGGCTTAATTAAATCTATTCCAGAAACAGTTTCTTCTTTTTTTTTTTTTTTCTTTAAGATGGGGTTTCACCATGATGGCCAGGCTGGTCTTGAACTCCTGACCTCAGGTGATCCACCCACCTCAGCCTCCCAAAATGCTAGGCTTACCGGCGTGAGCCACTGCTCCTGGCCCGAAACAGTTTCTTTCTTTTCTTTTCTTTTAAAAAAAGACGAGGTCTCACCATGTTGGTTAGGCTGGTCTTGAACTCAACCTCAGGTGATCCACCTGCCTTGGCCTCCAAAGTGCTTGGATTACAGGCGTGAGCCACCACGCCCTGCCAACAGTTTCTTAATAAAGATCCATTAATGTCTTAACATGTTTTGTTAAAATATTGGCTTAAAGTATATGGGAATCAGAATGGCAGTCACAACTTGTTAGAAACGTAGCAAAAGCCGTAATGATTCTAAACTAAGATGAGCAAAACTTAACTCAGGGAAAGGTAGGAATTTTCTATATTCCTTTATTTAGTTAGTTAGGATCAAATCTGCCAAGGCCTAGGAAAGGGCAAGGAGAATTGGAAACAGCTTTTTTTCTTGAAAAAATTCGAAGAAAAACAGAGATGTTCCTTTTAGCCAGAAAAACACTGTAGCTAAAAATATCTGACTTCAGTTTAGTCGCAAAGTAAATGTCCCTGTACCTTAGTTTACTTCATATACCTTTTGTTTCCCAGGCTGGTAAATCAGTATTGTCACGTATTGAGAAAGTTTATTCGAGGAAGAGAATAGAGTAAAATTTATTTTGCCAAGTAGTGTGAACTCTGAAATTTTAAAAATGTAGATGAATTACCATGTTATTTTGCTAGTTGCTTGAGTCTTTTAAAAAGGGTTATGTAAATACTCAGAATCTCAGATGAAAATGCTGTTCAGTTTTTCTCTTCAGAAAGTACAAAATGGATGTTATGTTTTCAATAACCAAAAAGCAAAAGTCTGTCTCAGGAAGTGTAGTCCTATGTGAGGTAATAGGCGAGTTGGTTAAATTAGCTGGTCAGCTCACATGCATACAATGACTAATGTTTTTCATCTTACTCTTGTTTTACGTATATCCAGAAGACCTCCCCTTTCCAAGTTAGGATTTTTTTTTTTCCCCTTGTTTAGAAGATGTATGGGTGGGTGCATAAATTTTTTGTACCGCAACACAATTGTTTACTTTGTCACTGCTGCTTTGGTGGTGGTAACTGGATGCCAAAACTGTATACTTCAACTCTGCACCAGACTTTTGGCCTCTGTCCATAATCCAGTTAACTGCATTTGGAGCAGCTCCCCAGCCTTTTATTTGGTATGGTATCAAATTTGGGGGTTGAGGGGTAGTCAGGGTGGAAATCAAATAGGATTTCTTGACTTTGGCAAATCAAGTGGAAGATGATGCTTTGTTGACCATTGGGGAGGTTTTCTTGGAGGTGTTTTTGTGCTTGTGTATGTAGCTTTGTATTTACTGGAGCTGTTTACTGCCAAGTTACTATAGTCACTCTTATAAACAACTTTGAGAATAAAAGACTCAATTTCTATAATCAGTTCATTTCCCTTTTATTAAATTTACTTAAGTTTTCCGTTTGCCTTGATGCAGTAGAAATCTAGAGATAATTTTGTACTAGCTGTTGATTTTAATACATGGGAATAATATCTGATCTCCCTTAAGTTGATTAAAATAGTTATTTAAAATTAATCCACAAATAGCAAAATACCAACTATTTAATCATGTATACGAGGTTGTCCTTAGTTGAGAACTGTGGCAGTCAATGCCAAATGAAAGGACACCTTTAAAAATTTTTTTTTCTTTAATTTTTTTTTTCTTTTTTTTTTTTTCTTTTTTTTTTTTTTAAAGACGGGGTTTCACCATGTTGGTCAGGCTGGTCTGGAACTCCCAACCTCAGGTGATCCGCCCGCCTTGGCCTCCAAAGTGCTTAGATTACAGGCGTGAGCCACCACGCCCGGCCCTCTTTAATTTTTTTTTTAAAGACGGGGTGTCACCATGTTTGTCAGGCTGGTCTTGTACTCCCCACCTCAGGTGATCCGCCCGCCTTGGCCTCCAAAGTGCTTGGATTACAGGCGTGAGCCACCACGTCTGGCTGACAGGCCATCTTAAAGGTTAAGATTGAAGTTGTTCTTTCAGCCCTTTTGATGGGTGGTGGAGTATTTGCTCTCTTAAAATTAATTCAGTAACTTAAATATTTGTCAAGCATTTTATTATTTAGATGAGTCTCACTCTGTCATCCCGGCAGTGCAGTGGTGCAATCTCAGCTCACTGTAACCTCTGCCTTCTGGGTTCAAGTGATTCTCATGTTTCAGCCTCCCAGGTAGCTGGGATTACAGGCATGTACCACCACTCCTGGCTAATTTTTTTTTTTTTTTTTTTTGTATTTTTAGTAGAGACGGGGTTTCGCCGTGTGGATCAGGCTAGTCTTGAACTCCTGACCTAAAGTGATCAACCTGTCCCAGCCTCCCAAAGTGCTGGGGTTATAGGCATGAGCGATCAGGCCTGGCCACCATGTTTACTCTTGGTTGCAGGAAGTAGAATAAGAAGTTATTTATCTTAGAAATTATTTTGGCGAATGAAGGGAAGGTCCTTCTTTTTCTTTCTTTCTTTCTTTTTGGAGACAGAGTCTTGCTGTGATACCCAGACTTGAGTGCAGTGGTACGATCTCAGCCCACCACAACCTCTGCCTCCCAGGTTCAAGTAAATCTCCCACCTCAGCCTCCTGGGTAGCTGGAATTATGGTTGCCTACCATGACACCTGGCTAATTTGTATTTTTAGTAGAGACAGGGTTTCACCATGTTGGTCAGGCTGGTCTCGAACTCCTGACCTCAGGTGATCTGCCTGCCTTGGCCAAAGTGCTGGGATTATAGGCATGAGCCACCGTGCCCCACCAAAGGGAAAGTTTTCACTAGTGTAGTATTGGGTGTTCTAACCAAAATGGTGAAGTTGCCAAATACAGAATTTCATATCCAAATATGACATGACTCTACATTGATGGTCTTGCACTCTGTGAGATGAATATTGGACAATGTACATTATATATATATATATATATATATATATATATATATATATAAACACATTCAGTGTTACATTTTAATAATTGACATAAATGTGTTGATACATAGTTTATAGCTAACATGGAGCCTGGACTCTTGATCCTCATCCCAACCTCAGCCCTGTTGATGTTTGGAGCTGGACAATTATTTGTGGAGGGCTGTTCTGTGTATCGTAGGGTGTTCAGCAGCACTCCTTGGCCTTTACCCGCTAGATGCCAGGGTGCCACTCCCAGTTGTGATAACCAAAAATGCCTCCTGACATTACCAGATAATCCCCAGGAGGGCAGAATTACCTTCAGTGAGAACTGCTGGTAGAGATCTATCTACCTTGACTGGGAAGTGTGGCTAATTGTGCATAGCAGTGTTCATTAAATGACTCAAGGGGAGGGGAAGGGAGCAAAGCAGAACTAGAAAAATGACTATGTAAGGTAGCTATGGAAAGGTACTTTAGAATTGTTTCATAAAGTAATATATAAATGCAAATGAAGTTTATAATGTACATGATGCAGAATAAAGATGTGATTGGAATTCTTGTAGGAACATTGGTGGGCCGGGGGCAAAGGTTTTTTGGGGGAGTTGTTGAAGATTTGTAGATTATGGTGTGTCTTTTGGTGGAGTATGTTCTTTCTCCATTTAAATTACATAACTATCTTGAAGTATATGTATGTGTGTGTTAATCTGTTTTTTAACTTCCTTTAGGTACTTAAGTTAGTAGATGGGAAACAGATTCTTTTGGCTGACACAGGGAAGAAATTGAAAAGTTAGCTTTCTGTCTCTCTCCCCCTGTCTGTCTCTCTCTCTCTCTCTTTTGAGACAGAGTTTCACTCTTGTTGCCCAGGCTGGAGTGCAATGGCGAGATCTTGGCTCACCACAACTTCTGCCTCCGGGTTCAAGTGATTCTCCTGCCTCAGCCTCCTCTTACTGGCGTGCGCCACCACACCCAGCTAATTTTGTGTTTTTAGTAGAGATGGGGTTTTTCCGTGTTGGTCAGGCTGATCTCAAACTCCTGACCTCAGGTAATCTGCCCGCCTGGGCCTCCCAAAGTGCTGGGAGCCACCAAACCTGGCCTCTTTTATATATATATATATTTTTAGTAGTAAGTTACATTGTAGTGTTAGAAGCAGATTCTCAAACTTGCTTTTTAAGGGGTGATACTTTGGTTGCTTCCTGTTTGTAAAGTAGAAATTCTTTCTGGAGTCAAGCTTTTTTGTATCTATAGTTGTTTTTCTCCTGGACCACAATGTTAGTCAGGAAAGATAGGTTGAATTCAGAACAGCTGCTTATCAGAAGAGAAACTGTGTAGCAAGAGAATGTTGACTACTTAAAAAAATAACAAGTTTGGATACTTTGTTTTACAGTGTATATTTTGGCCATACATTCTGTCTTATTTTGGTTTTGGGCATACATTCTTTATTTATTTATTTATTTTTTAAGACGGAGTCGGCCGGGCATGGTGGCTTACGCCTGTAATCCAAGCACTTTGGAGGCCAAGGCGGGTGGATCACCTGAGGTCGGGAGTTCAAGACCAGCCTGACCAACATGGTGAGACCCTGTCTTTTTTAAAAAAAAAAAAAAAAAAAGGAGAGACGGAGTCTTGCACTGTCACCTAGGCTGGAGTGCAGTGGCACGATATCCTAGGTTCAAGCAGTTCTTCTGCCTCAGCCTCCCAAGTAGCTGGGACTACAGGTGTGCGCCAACACGCCCAGCTAATTTTGTATTTTTAGTAGAGACGGGGTTTCACCATGTTGGCCAGGATGGTCTCTATCTCCTGACCTCATGATCTGCCTGCCTGGTCTCCCAAAGTGCTGGGATTACAAGCGTGAGCCACTGCGCCTGGACTGGGCATACATTCTTAAAGAATAGTTTTGGAGCATTAGGCTCCAGACTTGCTAGCTACTTCTCAAGTAACTGAGTCATAGCTCATAGGCTGTTACCTATGAACCTTCATCAAAACAGACAGCACATGTCATTTTTCAGACCTTAATGTCCCTTATCAGACTCTCCTAGCTTGGGAAAAGGCCTAGAAAGGAAAAGCTTGGCTATATAATGGAGTTTCTCTACAGATGCAAAATTCCTTCACAAAAGATGGCTTTGCAGAGCCATTTCAGCCTGTATATAAGGACTCTGAAATTGAGTTTTTTTGGGGGGGGGGCGGGGGAGTGGGGGGCTTTTTAAAAAACTTTTTTCAGCCTTTTTTTTTGAGACAAGGTCTTGCCCTGTTACTCAGGCTAGACAATCACAGCTCACTACAGCCTCAACTTCCTGTGTTAAAGTGATCCTCCCACCTCAATCTTAATCTGTAGTTAGAACTACAGATACGCTCCCCATGCCTGGCTAATAGTTTCTATTTTTTTTGTAGATATGGGGCCACACTGTGTTACCCAGACTGGTCTCAAACTCCTGGGCTCAAGTCACCCTCCTGCTTCAACCTCCCTAAACATTTGTATTACAGGCATGAGCCACTGCACCTGGTTTATTTTTTGCTGTTCTTTTTCCCCCCTGCACTAAATTTATATATATATATATATATATATATATATATATATATATATATTTAAAACCCACCATAAAACTGCAAAGACATTAAATATTGCTTTTAAAAATATAAATAGCTCTTGATTGAAGTTGTTTCTTGATGGTAGCTATCTAAAGTTAATATTTTTATACTATAAGTGTTTTTTTCTTTTTTTCCCCCTAGCACGACGTCATAAAATAAATCATCAGAATGACACCTTCTCAGATTACCTTTGAAATCAGAGGAACTCTTTTACCAGGTATTGTAAAAGTTTTGCTTTAAAACAGTTTTTAAAATTAAATTAGCATTTTTCTTATCTGGATTACCTTAAATATGGAGTTGCTATCAGAGCGGGGCTGATTTTTTAGATGAGAATATCTATAGGTCTTGCCTGATATGAGAAATGCGCTTGGAGCATAGTAGACACACCAAAAACTTCCTCAAACTCTGTCTTCTACTTCTCATGTTTTCCCAAGAAAGCTGTGAATTTGCTTAATTTTGCATAGGACAAAGATGGTGGGACTGTGGTTTCTAGGCAGCATGAAAATGAGGGAAACTTTGCTAGTGCAAGAAGTTGGTAGGCTGGCTACAGTGGCTCACTCCTGTAATCCCAGCAGTTTGGGAGGCCAAGGTGGTGGTGGGAGGGGATCATTTGAGGTCAGAAGTTCAAGACCAGCCTAACCAACATGATAAAACCCCATCCCTACTAAAAATACAAAAATTAGCCGGGCCTGTTGGCATGTGCCTGTAATCCCAGCTACTTGAGAGACTGAGGCAGAAGAATCGCTTGAACCCAGGAGGTGGAGGTTGCAGTGAACTGAGATAGTGCCATTGCACTCCAGCCTGGACGGCAAAGGCAGACTTGGTCTCAAAAAAAAAAAAGGAAAAAAAGAATAAGTTGGTGAAACATTTGGCTGGGATAACCTTGTTCCTATATGTGAATGTGTGTGTGTGTGTGTGTGTGTGTGTGTGTGTGTGTGTGTGTGTGTGTGTGTGTATTTCTTTCTTTTTTTTTTTTTAACTAGTGTCATGTGATACTAGTGTTTTTTTTTTTTTTTAAATACGGGGTTTCACCATGTTGGTCAGGCTGGTCTTGAACTCCTGACCTTAGGTGATCTGCCCACCTTGGCCTCCAAAGTGCTTGGATTACAGGTGTGAGCCACCATGCCCGGCTGTGAATATGTTTTTTTTTAGCCTAATTGTATTTTTTTGCTGTCTACTAAAGCACTGAGATAATTTTAGTGTAGGATAGCATGTCAAAGCAGTATCACACCTGGGCTAGGTACCTCTCAGTTTTGATGTATTCTGGCTGTACAGATCTTCTTTCAGTTCCTTAAATGTGCTGCATTCCTTCCTCTTTTCTTCCTCTTTTGGGACTTTCTCAAATGCTGTTTCCTCTGCCTAGATCTGTGCCCATTCTCATACTCCCCCTGTTCCCTCCCCCTGTTCCCTCCTTTTTCTCCCCTGCTCCCACTGCCAACCTCCAGATTCCACTAGGTTCTGGCACTATTTTATAGCACCTCTTGGAGATTTTATAGAATTATTTGAGTGACAGATTGTAAACTATTGAAAACATGACTTTTTTGTTCTTTTGAGGTGGAGTCTCACTCTGTTGCTGAGGCTGGAGTTTAATAGTGTGTTCTCGGCTCACTGCAACCTTTGCCTCCTGGGTTCAAGTGATTCTCCTGTCTCAGCCTTCCGAGTTGCTAGGATTACAGGCGCCTGCCACCACACCTGCTTACATGTATTTAGAGCTCTGAAATCTGAATGACTATCACACTTGGAATTTTACTGAAGTTTCAGACAGTCCAAGCTAACAAAATGCTCATGCAGGTGGTTGAAGCTGACTGCAATACTAGTCTTACTAGAGCAGTGCCTCAAGCTTGGAAGGCCAGCTGTTCTCAAAACGTGGAGGAGTTTATCTTGAGCCAGACTGGCAGTTGAACTCAGTTCATTATCTTTATGAATTTTAATTGTATTTGGAATGTGTTGATATTTAGGTCAGAGATTTCTACATACTTTTATCCAAGTATGTTCTGTGAAATATATAAAATTTAGCAAGAAGAGGTGGTAGTTATATGTTGGCTTTTAAAGCCTATTGATAAGTGTTCAAAAGAAATGACAGTTATTACTTTAGTTAAGAAGTACTAGATTTTGGCCAGGTGTGGTGGCTCATGCCTATAATCCCAGCACTTTGAGAGGCCAAGGCAGGCAGATCACCTGAGATTGGGAGTTCAGGATCAACCTAGCCAACATGGTGACCCCATCTGTACTAAAAATACAAAAATTAGCCAGGTGTTGTGGTACATACCTGTAATACCAGCTACTAGGGAGGCTGAGGCAGGAGAATTGCTTGGACCCAGGAGGGAGAGGTTACAGTGAGCCAAGATCACACCACTGCACTGCAGCCTGGGCAAAAGAGCAAGAGCAAGACTCCATCTCCAAGAAACAAAAAAGCAGTACTAGATTTTTCAATTATATAAGTGTTTGTTTTGGGTTTATTTTTATTTTTATTTTATTTTAAGATGGGGTTTCACCATGATGGCCAGGCTGGTCTTGAACTCCTGACCTCAGGTGATCCACCCACCTCGGCCTCCCAGAGTGCTAGGATTACAGGCATGAGCTACTGCACCGGGCTGTTTTGAGGGGGGTTTTAATTACATTTCTGCTCTCCCATTGGTAATTTTCTTTTCTTTTTGTGACGAATGTCGCTGTGTCCCCCAGGCTGGAGTACAGTGGCGCAATCTCAGCTCACTGCAACCTTTGCCTCCTGGGTTCAAGTGATTCTCCTGCCTCAACCTCTCGAGTAGCTGGGATTATAGGCACCTACCCCCACACCCAGCTAATTTTTGTATTTTTAGTAAGGACGGGTTTTTGCCATTTTGGCCAGGCTGGTCTCAAACTCCTGACCTCAGGTGATCCACCCACCTTGGCCTCCCAAAGTGCTGGGATTACAGGTGTGAGCCACTATGCCTGGCCTTGATAAATGTTCTTGATGTGAAACTTATTAATAGCTACTGTTTGAATTTCTAGAAGATATTGATTAATAACCCTTTAGAGTACTGATAGGCATTTAGTGTTTGTTAAAATTTGAAGCTATCTTGAAGGCAAGGACTGTGGTTTTATCCCATTTGTATACTTGGGTGCTTGTTATTGGCTCAATGAGTAATTGAACAGATGAAGAAAACTTCCATATGCCTTCCCCCTTTTCTCTGGCTTCAGTTCTAGAAAGGTGAGTCAAGTTAACAGGCAGGCATTAGTGTGTGGTAGGTATGTGGGCCCAAACCTATGTCTATTTCTTTCTTTTTTTTTCTCACCACTCTGACTTTCTTTTAACAGCACAAACCTATGTCTAGTGAGGCTCTCTTATCTCTGCTAAAGGAGGCAGCACATCTGGTTGAACTAATGCAAGCTTCCCTACTTATCCCACTGTAACTGATTGTTCTATTTCTTTAGGAGAAGTTTTTGCAATATGTGGAAGCTGTGATGCTTTGGGAAACTGGAATCCTCAAAATGCTGTGGCTCTTCTTCCAGAGAATGAGACAGGTGAAAGGTGAGTATGGAAATGTTAGGTTATAGGATAACTGTGACATTAACCTTATAATTTTAGGGGCTTTTAAGGCATCTTGGTAGTTTTAATTTTTATCAAAGTTATCATATTGAATATTATTTTTTTTCTTTTGGCAGAGTCTTGCTCTGTCACCCAGGCTGGAGTGCAGTGTTGCAGTCACAGCTCACTGCAACCTCCACCTCCTGGGTTCAAGCAATTCTCCTGCCTCTGCCTCCCAAGTAGCTGAGATTACAGGCTCCTGCCACCATGCCCAGCTAATTTTTGTATTTTTAGTAAAGACGGATTTCACCATGTTAGTCAGGCTGGTCTCAAACTCCTGATCTCGTGATTTGCCCACCTTGGGCTCCCAAAGTGCTGGGATTACAGGCGTGAGCCACTGTGCCCAGCCCACATTGAATGGTTTTATGAGTGAAATAATTTTACAAAACGTGTGTGAAAAAAACGGGTTCCTCTCTTGCCCTTAATTCCCACCTCTCAACCACTATCATGAATCCATCATTAAAACTTCGTATGGGCCCAGTGGATGGGGAAAGGTAAATCTGGGTGTCAGTCACTCTTCTTCAGTTAGGTGTGATCTCGGACAGCTGATGTCTGTAGGCCTCAGTTACCTCATCAACACAGTAAAGGGGTTAGCATAGATCAGTGGATGTCAGCAGAGGTGGCACTTACCCCACTGTAGATAATTGAATGTCTTATGGGTTTTCTTAAATAGCATGCAAGTATATCCAGTGCCAGATGAGGTGATTGCTAGGCTCTATTTTTCTGTAGAGCAGTATGATTAAAAATGTAGCCTGTGCAGTACCAGTCCAAAAGACTTAAAAAAAAAAAGTCAGTCCACCATATGGGAAGTACAAAAATTGACAGCAAGCATTTTAAAATGTGTATAACACTTGGACTCCATGCATGTCACTGTGGACACATCCCATTGAACTGGGTATGTAGATCAGAATGTTGGTTACCAGACAGTTTGAATAAAACAAGCAAACAAAAAGTGCTGACAATTCACAGCAAATAGTTTGAACGGCACTGGTGGGAAAGCAAAGGAAAATAACAAAGGAAAGTAAAATAATAACAGTAATGTAAGCTAAGGGAAAGAAAATGAAAACACACAGAACTCTTTTTTTTTTTTTAGTTTGTTACTACTGTGACATTTTCTCAGCCAATTCTCAGCTCTTCTTATAAGAGTTCTATTGGTAAATAGTATTATTTTAATAGCATATATTATTTACTAGTGTTTCACAGACTAGTATTCCCTTCAAGGGACTATTTTTTCTTGGATTTTCAGATCAGCCACTCTCGTCTGAAGTGAAACCTCTTATCTTTCTGAACTTGTCTCTAAAACACACCCGGACCTGTCCTAAGTCGGTTTTAGCCCACTTGCTCAAAATGATGTAAACAGATGAGGCATTAACAACTTTAAGAGGACCAGTTCATATGTTGCTCATGTACAGTAAGATAGAACTGATTCACTGTTTATCGGTAGCAGATGAACAGTGTTTCATAGGGAGAAGGAAGTAGATGATGCAAGAATCCATGTGCCTTTAGACAACATTTGTGAGCTTTAGAATTGTGTTTCTTTGGAATTTTAATGTGCTCTACATCTATGTGTGCTGTGCCCCTCTCTTTCAGGGAGTGTCTTAAGCTTTCCCTTACCAGCTCTCCCTGCCCACAGGCTCATGGCAGCTAGAACTTTCCTGGAATTTTTTTCTGCTTACAGATAACTTGAAGGTCATGATATTGCTTTCTTTTCTTTCTTTTTTTTTTTTTTGAGACAGAATTTCGCTCTTGTTACCCAGGGTGGAGTGCAGTGGAGTGATCTCGGCTTACCGCAACCTCCACCTCCTGGGTTCAAGCAATTCTTCTGCCTCAGCCTTCTGAGTAGCTGGGACTACAGGGGTGCGCCACCATGCTCAGCTAATTTTTTTGTATTTTTAGTAGAGACGGGGTTTCACCATGTTGACCAGGATGGTCTCAATCTCTTGACCTTATGATCCACCGGCTTCAGCCTCCCAAAGTACTGGGATTATAGGTGTAAGCCACCACACCCGGCCAGTATTGCTTTCTAATACTGCTGAAGATGTGGGGCACTTGTGGTTTCATTTGCCCTCCTTGTAGATTTTATGGTATTTTGGGAAAGGATATGAGGGCAGTTCAGAATTGGGCAGCTGCACTAAACCATCATTGGACTACCCGTCTTTCCTGGTTTTGATTTAATTTCATCAGATTATTCTGTCCAGTTCACTGAATAGTTCTGATTCCCTTTTTTATTTTTTTAAGACCAGGTCTCACGCTGTCACACAGGCTGGAGTGCAGTGATGCAATTTCAGTTCACTCTAATCTCAAACTCCTGGGCTCCAGTGATGTTCCTGCCCCAGCCTCTCGAGTAGCTAGGACTATTAAGTGCACACCATCATGCCCAGCTAATTAAAACTTTTTGTAGTGATGAGGTCTCACTTTGTTAAGACCCGGGCTGTTTCCAAACTCCTGGGCTCAAGCTATCCTCTCGGTTCGGCCTCCCAACATGCTGTGTGTAAGCTACCATGCCTGGGTTCTGATTCCTTCTTAAGAAGTAGAGCAAAAAGACTCACTGCTTTGCCTTTTTTATCTCTTATTTTCACTTAGTTGCTCTTTGCCAGAGATTGCATTAGAATCACTTGGGAGGACTCAAAACAATACACATATCTAGATCCTACTCCTGGAGAGTGAGCGAGAGGCTGCAGCACATTCTTCAAAGCCTATAACTAATTCTACTCTGCACGTCTGGCGCTAGTTTCACATACTCCAGCTGACTGTTTTGCAGATGAGGTAGTGCTGGGAATTACCTTTTTTTTTTTTTTTTTTTTTTCTTTGTTGGTAGAAATGGCAGCTTTCTATTCTGAATTGGAAGGGTGTGCCTGGAAACCTGTTGAAAAGGATTCTGAGGCTTATAGGGGAAAGTTGGGGAACATGTGCCAAGCATTTGCTATTCTTGCTTTAAAGCAGTGATTTTTTAAAATGTACATACCTTAATTTAAAAATACTTTATTGCTAAAAAATGATATGATCATCTGAACCTTTAGCAAATTGCAATCTTTTTGGTTTTATCTCAATGTTGATGGCGGCTAACTGATCAGAGTGGTGGTTGGTGAAGGTTGAGACAGTGTCAATTTCTTAAAATAAGACAATGAAGTTTACCACACTGATTAACTGTTCCTTTCGTGAAAGATTTTCTGTAGCATACAGTCACCATAACAGATAAAATAATAACAAAAAAGTTTGAAATATTATGAGATTTGCCAAATTGTGACATAGACACAAAGCACATCTGTTGGGAAAATGGCACTGATAGACTTGATCACCTCAGGCTTGCCACAGACCTTCAATTCACAAAAAACACAGTATCTGTGAAATATAATAAAGTGCAATACAATGAGCTATATCTTTATTTATTTTAGGAGCTAGGATTGTATCAGAGTGAGGACAATGTCCTAAAACCTGTCTTAGCAGGTTAATTCATGCTGAATTAACATTTGGTTAATGGTCTGAAAGGGGTTCTCAGAGAAAGGGGTTCTCAAGAGTTACCTAGAGGCTTGTTAAAATACAGATTACTGGGCCTCCACCCTCAGAGTTCCTAATTCTATAGGTCTGAATGGGGCCTGAGAATTTGCATTTCTAAGAAGCTCCCAGCTGCTAATGAGGGTCTGGGAGCATGATTTGGATACCACTAGTTTATTATTTGAAGCTAAAAACCAGTTACAATAATGAATTGTAGTGAATTCTTGACCTTGAGGCAGCTGTTGAGTCAAATCTTTAGTTTCCGTTATAATAACATAGTTCAGAGAAAGACATTGGCCTGAAACAAGATACAGGTTCTGACTCCTTGGCTAAGGAATAGCCAGAGCCTGAGTAGGACAGTCTAGAATAAGGGATAGTCAAGAACAGGAGTGTAGGTCATGTTTATCTCTCATTTGTGACACAAAAGCTGTGACCCAAAGTCTCTTAGCAGCCATGTAACATCCCTCGCTAAGTATGAAGTCAGAGAAAGATTCTGACTCTCTCTTCCACTTTTGTACTACTTAGATTTTCTGTTTGGAAACTGATCCTGGCTCTTTGTATGACTTGTTCCTTCTCATCCTTTAGGTCTCAGCTTAGATAGCGCTTCCTCATTAAAACTTTCTTTCCTTTTAAAAGCCTCCTCCAAAACTTCCTCGTATCTTCTTTGGTTATTTTTCTATCCACCTACACAGCAAAGGAAGCTCCTTGAAGGTGAGGCTCTTTCTGCAATATGTATCACTGTGTTCCCATTGCCTGCTACAGAGCAGGCCTATAAAATTTTGTGTAGGAATAAATGATATTGGTCACATGTTTTATTTGAGGGGTTTGGTGAATTAAGAAGTATTTATGCACTGTAGTTGGATACTGATGCTGCTGCTTTTAATTTTCTTTCTTCACAGCATGTTATGGAAAGCAACGATTGTACTCAGTAGAGGAGTGTCAGTTCAGTATCGCTACTTCAAAGGGTACTTTTTAGAACCAAAGGTATGTTTTCTTTATCTAGTTTCCAACTGCTTTAGCACTTCCTTCAAAAGCAACTCACTTAAGTTTGAAAATGTTCCAAGTAAAATGCATTTGCTTTAGTCAAATAAGGAATAGAACTCTTGATTAATAAAATTTACCAAAACCAAGGAAGTAGCCACTTCAGAGGCAGATGATGTCTGCCATGGCCTTTTAAAAAGACATAGTAAGTATGTTCTGCAATATTCTTATCATGAGATTGGTTTTATTAATGTGTTCTTTATAAGTGTGCATTTTGGTAACTTTTGTAAACTAGTTAGGAACCGCTCGCAGAGGTTTGACTTTTGGTTTTTAATCCTTATGTGATGTAAATACATTTAGAGAAGTATATAGCCCATTTTAAGTGAATAATTAAAAAAAAATTATTTCACATTAGCCGTCTCTTAGTGGCTGTGTTAACTCTGATCAAAGTTGAATTGATTCCTTTTAGATTTTTTCAAAGATGGTATTGATAGACCCCTATCATTTCTAAAGGCCTTCGGCATTTCTAGTTTAAATCTGCCTGTTCACAATGATTATTTTGGGATTGTTTTAATATTCAAAAAGAAAAACAGTTAATTCTTTTCCTTTTATTCTAAAGATACTTATTTGCTGAAAGGATTCTTTTCCTTCAGATTTTTACATTTGATACCGTTAGGCTGCATATGAACAAAGGTTTAGGCAGGGGTCTAGGAAACAAGGATTAGATCTTGTTAAAAATTTTATCTCCTTTGGGGGTCATTAAGTGTTTTTGTTACATGTGAAAAATGCAAGCAGCCACTGTTACCTCATTCTCTTAGCCACCATTATAAAAAGAAAAGAGAAAAAACTTGACAAACCCACTTTAGCTGTCTTTTGCACCTATTACGTTTCTTATTCCAAGAATATTTTGTGAATACCCAGTAACTGAACTTAAATTACATTGTGGTTGATCATTGTGTTGGCTTTTCTTGACAATAGTTTCACTTTAACTTAAGAAAAGGGCATCTCATTTATTTGGCATGGGGTAATGCTTCATGGTAAAGTTCTTCAGTATAACTTAAGCAATCGTGTGTAGATACATAGATCATAGACACAGCAAGCTTATCTGAGGATCCTGGTACATGAAATTTAGCTTTGTAATATGTGAAAACTAAATTTTACTTAGAAAGGAGAGTTTGGACAAGAAAGATAATAATGAGTTCTTTGGGCATAGTTTTCTAAAGTAAGACTATTGTCAACATAGGTCAAATTAAGCCAACCTAAGTATTTATCCTCTTCATTGAAAATGTAATCAAAAGCAGCAGATCAGTCCAAAATACCTTTTGAAAAAATTGGCAAGAAGTCTGCTTAACAGTAAAAAACAAGTTTTTCCCCTTGTAATACTTGCAAAAGTTTACAGTATGTGTTGGTGAGTGTGTTTCTTTAAGTAGGTGCTCTGTATCGTGTACACATGTACCGTGTGATGCAGGGGCTGCCATGGTAAGTATGTTTTTCATGGAATAGAGTAAATAGCTACATAATATCCCATACATATGGCTACAGTTTTTTTTCCCCACATTCCAACTTAATGTGACACTTTTTAAAAAAAGTTGGTGGCGCTTTTTAAATGAAACATTTTTAATAGAAGTATTATGAAACTTTAGTTGTGCATTGTCAAATAATGGAAGTAATGTGCAAGGCATCTTAAATTGTGAAATGATGTAAATTATTGGAACACATGATATTACGAATATGAAGAATGATAGGAAAACAAATAATGAAAGCATTAAAAAGCTGAAATGGGAGCAAAGTTAATTTTACTGGGTTGACAATTTTAGGAGGTAATCTACCCAGGGAGTTTTGGAACCAAAGCTAAAAGTTTGGTGATTATGGAAAAGCCAGTTGACCTTTAGGCTTTAACTTCTTGATCTATAAAACAAAAGGTTTGAACTATAGATTTTTAGATCCCTTCATTATTAAAATTTTATTGAGTAAATAAAATTTTACCATTCATATTTTTCTCCCATGCTTTGCTTTTTCTGGCATATTCCATTTAGTTTAGAAGAGTCCTGAAATCCTTTTTCTCAGATTTTTACAACTACATGTTCTCTTTGTGAATTATGATAAGGTGTTAATGTGTTAAATTTTAAAATAATTTCACAGATGACAAAACAAAATATTATTTGAACATAGCACACAAAAGTAGTGAGTATTCTTGGAATGACAACATTGGTATGAATCTGCAGATAGTCCATTGATGTTACATCTTTACCATAGATATTTTTTGAATTAACATGTAATTTCAACACTTTTTTTTTCCTATCCACCCATCTTTGCTCATGGGTAGAATTAGGGTTGTTTCCTCATAGTGAAATGTTAGCCAATTTTTCATTATATCCTTTGAAATTTTTCCTTCATTTTTGTAGAAATTCATCTTTTGTTTTCAGCACTTATCTATGTTTCTAACTTTCATAGCTGCTAACATTAACTCATAATTAGATTCATTACAAACTGTCTTATTTTGATCTTGATCTTCCTTGAGTTTTGTTTAAATCCTTTAACAAGACAATCAGTCACCTGTGACAGATAATTGTTTATTTTCAGAATAGTTTGTCATTTTGTACAATAGTTTAGTATCTAAAGTTCTTCTGAGTAGTAAATACTGTCAGCTGTTAACTTGAGATTTGAACATCCTCAGAGTCTGCTTTATTTATGCTTAGGTGACTGTTTTTCTTACTGGTCATACTAAAAATAGAATTTTCAATTTTTATTTTCATTTTTGAGATGGAGTCTCACTCTGTCACCCAGGCTGGAATGCAGTGGTACGATCTTGGCTCACTGCAACCTCTGCCTCCTGGGTTCAAGTTATTCTTCCAACTCAGCCTCCGAGTAGCTGAGATTACAGGCATGCACCACCATGCCTGGCTCAGTTTTGTATTTTTTAGTCGAGATCGGGTTTTGCTGTGTTAGCCAGGCTGGTCTTGAACTTCTGACTTCTGGTGATCCACCTACCTCAGCCTCCCAAAGTACTGGGATTACAGGCGTGAGACCCCTCTTGTGGCCTTGATTCCTCAGATCCCCTGTTAACATTCAGTTTGTTTTCAAACTTGTGGAAGGAAAACAATCAGTAAAAGTTTAAAACATTTGTGATATATGCAAACAGTGGTATTACATGGCTAACTGATAATTTTGCTTGGTGATTTGTTACAAAATAAAGACACACTTCCAGTCTACATATTAGATAGTCTTCTTTCTTTCTTTCAGTGCTTGGTGTAACTGAGGGATGTCAGTAACTGTTTAAGAAAACAATTATTAAGACTTACTCTTGTGGAAAGAAATTTTTAAAATATTTTTGGTAATATGCATGTTTCTGCAGTTGTCTGACATTATGTATGCTAAATTGTGAAATAACTCTACCAGTACTGTTAATGGAATATTGTCTTAGATTGACATCATTACTTTTTTCTCCAAAGAGCCATCTCCCATATTGCTCCAAAAAGCTTAAAATTTTGGCAGACTTTTAAAGAATGGAACTGTTTTTTTTCCCCCCCCTTAGATCTTAAAGAAGGAGTTATTACAGATAGTATATTACAAAGGATTGCATGTACAAGACCAGGATTTAAAAAAGAAAAGAAAAGAAAGGAAGGCAGGTTTTGGCGTTATCACTGAGATTTTGAATTTCCCATGCTCATTTGTTAAGTTTTTTCTTTTTTCTTTTTTTTGCGGCGGGGGCAGACTGATTTTCACTTTTGCCCAGGCTGGAGTGCAATGGCACGATCTCGGCTCACTGCAACCTCTGCCTCCTGGGTTCAGGTGATTCTCCTGTCTCAGCCTCCCAAGTAGCTGGGATTACAGGCATACACCACCAAGCCTGGCTAGTTTCTGTATTTTTAGTAGAGACAGGGTTTCTCGATGTTGGTCAGGCTGGTCTCAAACACCTGAGCTCAGGTGATCCACCTTCCTCGGCCTCCCAAGTGCTGGGATTACAGTCATGAACCACTGTGCCTGGCCTGTTAATTTTTTTTTGTTTTTAAAGAATTAAAGCTAAAAATTTAAGATTACCTTCTAAAGTTTAAAAAAGTAGTCATAACAATATTGGAAATTCAGTGTATTTTAAAACTAGGTTCTTTTTTTTTTCTGTATTATAACAGTTTACCAACCAATGTGCATTTGTAGTCTGAATGATGATAGACATAATTTTAAGTCATCTGTTTTACTGGCCCTTTGGACTGTTACTCAAATATGCTATTCTATTCAAGTCTAGGTAGTTTTATGCAGTGGGTAGTGGGTAGATGAGAGTGGAGTGGTTTAAAAAATATGTTTCCTGTCAAATTGAATCCAAAGGACTATTCTTATGCAATTAAGTAAAGATACTGCTATCAACAGTCTGTAAAGTTCCCGACATTTGAATTAAAACAAAACAAATTCTCTGCTATGCCTACTTTTTATCTCTTTTGACATTTAATATTATATTCACAGCACCCTTTTCTTTTTCTTTTCTTTTTTGAGACACAGTCTCGCTCCGTCGTCCAGGCCAGAGTGCGGTGGCATGATCTTGATTCACTGCAGCCTCCGCCTCTCTGATTCATGTGATTCTCCTGCCTTAGTCTTCCAAGTACTTGGGATTACAGGTGTGTGCCACCACGCCCGGCTAATTTTTGTATTTTTAGTAGAGAAAGGGTTTCACCATGTTGGCCAGGCTGGTCTCGAACCTGCCTGCTACTTGGGAATCTGAAACAGGAGAATCACTTGAACACAGGAAGCGGAGGTTGCAGTGAGCTGAGATCACACCATTGCACTCCAGGTTTGGTGACGGAGTAAAACTCAGTCTCAAAAAAAAAAAAAGTATGTATAATATAATGCCTAGAAAAGGGCTCAAAGATTATATGTGAAAATGTTGATGGTGATTATCCCTAAATGGTATCTTATGGGTGAGTTTTGTATTTTCTTTTTGTTTCTCTGTATTTACATTTCTTCACAGAACATGTAAAGAATAAAATACTTTGTAAGATTATAGTTTGAAAATATGCTTCCAAAGTGTGTATTTAAAGGTTTTATTTCAGCTCATAATTAACTAGTGAGGTTTCTTTTTAATAATTAAAGGAAAATTAGAACACTTAAATTTTAGTCTTTTAGGTATACTCAGGGAATCTTTCATGATAGTTCATTCTTGTTTTAAAACTCCATATGTCATCAACATATAGCTTTATATTCCTTTTTTAGCAGGGGAACTTAATAACAAAACAGTGGAATTGTCACACTGTATGAGTTTATAAACTAAGGCATATGATGACAC
Source organism: Cheracebus regulus (assembly GCA_963574635.1). NCBI lineage: Eukaryota > Metazoa > Chordata > Mammalia > Primates > Pitheciidae > Cheracebus > Cheracebus regulus. The sequence continues at coordinate 41,851 of CAUYQU010008396.1, read as the reverse complement.
TGGATGTTCCTCTTTTATGACACTTGCTCTTCAAGTTTACCTGGCCATGTGTCCCTTCTACAATTTCCTGTATTCTTTAGAAACACTGGTTCCTATATGAGAAATCTTACTGTTTTTCACTTAGTATTCTTAAATAAATAAAGAACTTTACTGTGCTTGTTAGTTCCTTGAGTAGCCTGTGATAATTGCTCTTGAAGTACACTTGTTCCTACTATTTCTACTATTATAGACTTGTTTAGGCTTTTTCTAAACACATGGAGACTTAGTTAAATAGAGCAGGAGGTACATACTTTATCTAGCAATACTTCATTGATGGCTGACATACCGAAGAAAGTATATTTGCTGTTTATCTTAAGAATTCATATCAGTTAAAAACGAAAATTTCTTTGAAACAATTGAGTATTGTAGGCAGATTTAGGAATGGGTTCAAGACAGATCTGTGTGCCAGTTCATCTCATTTTTCTTTGTTTACTGCCTCTCATTTTCTTCCAGCATTTCATCGTGTTTTGTGATCTGGTACATTCCTGACTTTTGGCATATGATATTGATAATAAGATGAATCTTTTGGTCTCATATTTAGTATAAGATTTAGGCCACAATCATCTAATGGAGTCATGGGTAGAAAATAAGATATAAGAAATTATTGCAGACATTTAACTTTTAAATTGCAGACTATCGGTGGTCCATGTCAAGTGATAGTTCACAAGTGGGAGACTCATCTACAACCACGATCAATAACCCCTTTAGGTATGGGCATTAACTGCATCTGTTTGAGGCATAAGCATAAAGTTACTAATATGCTGCACAATGGCTTAGTGGGATTTAATAAATTTTTATTCTAAAGTTTAAGGTCAATGCATTGTCAGTGGTACAAATTTCACTGACCATTTCATGGATCTTTCAAAACTAGACAGTTTTTAATGCCTTAAAATAAACTTTATTAGAAATGCTTACCTGGATATTTTTGTTTTCTTGGGTTAGATTAGTTTATTATGAAATATTTACTTTCATTTGGAATGGTTAGAAAGTTTATAAGACACCATTCTTCTTGAATGAGCATCAGTGACTATTTGATTACTTGCTCAGGTTTAGAGAACATATGAAGAAAGAATTAATCCAAAACAAAGACTTAAAATTTTAACTTTGAATATTAATAGAATAAGTTATTCTGTTTTTTCTCTTCTTCCTTTTTTTTTTTTCTTTAGAAACTGGTACATACTTGAATAAACTTGTATGAATGAATTCAAATTTCTTAAATTCCCTGCTGGCTATGCTAGAATTGCTACTCAGAAAGTTGTTTTCTTTTGAACACATTATTTGCTTTTCTTATGCTTAAATATGGCATTTCTCTTCATACAAGTATTTTTGAATTTCCTTGTCCATATTAAAAATATAATTTGAAGTTCATTTCACCTACATTAAATTGCCCATATGTATTCATCTATAAATGGACTCAATGTCAAGAAATATATCTTTTAGTTTCTAGGTAAAGTTAAAATTGAAAGATAACTGGATGCTAGTTTTCCAGTTTAAATTAGAAAGCAGTGGGAGTTTCTGCTTTACCCTGGAGCAAGGACATATCTCGTTTAAACAGAATCTCATTCCATCCTCTTTATTGGATTTTCTTTTTGTATGTTTCAATACATTTTTGATAGTGTATTTAGAATTTTTATGAGAGTATACTTAAAATTATAATAGTCCCATACTGAGGTTGGAACTTACTTGGTGTTGAACATTTTTAAAAAATTGTATTTTAAAGCATCTTGCAGTTAAATATATTTCCTTATTATGAGAAGTGGGATGATTTTGTTTCAGCTCTTTTAGAAAGGAAGGTATTGAGAAATACAACTTTTGAACTTAAAAGCTGTTTGAAACTTACCAGAAAATCTTTCTTAGGAACTGTCACATTCATTTTGAAAGTATTTCAGACTGATGTTTAAAGTAAACTGGGAAGGGAAGTAGGCAAGGAAGACAAATTGTATTTTACTTAGGGGGTGGGGCTTTACAGTTTTTCTCATTGAGTGGAAATTTCTGTTAGAAGGGGATATGCTTGCATTTATTCTTTTGGTAGTTCCTCACAGCTCTGTACATACAGGTAAGTTCACACTGTTTGTAAAGCTTTTAACTGGCTGTAGAGAATAGTTGGGGTATGAGGAGAATTACATTTGAGACAAGTTCAGAATATGCACTACATAAGAATAAGCATTTTAATTGTGCCAAGATCTTTGGTTTGAAAATCAAGAAGGAGTTATAGTCCAGCAACCTGTGAGTCTTGTACATTGATTAGTGTAGAAGTTCATTCCAGTGCCTCTAGAGCACGTCTCTGAAGAGTTTTCTTTTTCTTTCTTATAATATAATGAATAATCACCAAAGTATGAAAGAACTATTACTGTTTGCTAGCCTCCTTTAAAGGGAATTCTTTATTGAGGGCTACAATAAATATGCTTATTCACCTTGGGCTGCTTTTAAGCTGTAGATTTCATATTGTAAACAAACTTTAAGGTGGGTAATTTCTCAATTGTTCATTGGGTGTGCATCAAGAGTTTTAACTAGATTTTCTATTTTCCTTGAATTCTAGAAAACAAAATTATTATTGATGATGGACAATTTGGAATCCACAGTAAGTGAGACTGACTTATTTAAATGTTTACTGAAATGATTGAGATGTTACTTTACATTTCATTGGAAATATGTGGCACAGGAAAATAGAACATATAGTCGTGCTGCATAACAATGTTTTGGTCAGAGACAGACCACATATACAGCAGTGGTCTCATAAGATTATAATGGAGCTGAAAACTTCCTGTCGCCTAGTGACATCATAGCTGTTGTAATATAGCACACATTTTAGTGCAATGCATTACGTTTTCTATGTGTGGATATGTTTAGATACATAAATGCTTACCATTGTGTTCTATAGTTGCCTGTAGTATTCAGTACAGTAATATGCTGTACAGTGTTAGAATCTAGGAGCAATAGGCCACACCATTTAGGTTTGTGTAAGTACATTCTCTGATGTTCCCACAACAATGAAATTGTCAAATGACGCATTTCTCAGAACTTATCTTCATTGTTGAGCAATGCATGACTGTAGTGTGCTTTTGAAAATAGAGACTAGATCCAAGAAACAAATCCCTTCTCTTAAATAAGTAGTTTCTAATATAATTTTTGCGCTTTAAGATTTTATCCTTTTGGTTTTTATTTGACTAGCAATTTCAGGTATATGACATTATGTAATTAAAAGTGTGTAGTATAGTTAACTGCTGATGTAGCCTTTTAACTGTTATTTTTGAAATTATATTAATGGTTCTAAACGTCTAAAGAGTGAAAGGTTACACTTAGGCTAAGTTTGTGTATTTTGTGTTTTTATGTCTGCATATATAGTAAATATAGACTAACCAGAATGTTCTAGTAGTTCTGGCTAAATGTTTAAAAGTTAATTTGAGATAGAGTAGAAAATGCTTTAACTTCGGAATATGTTGAAAATGTTATATATTTGTATACTTTTCTGTTTTAGTAAATAGTATATCCTGAGAATTCAGATTTTCTTTAGTGACTGTTATTCTTTTTTTTTCCCCCTCAAGGCAGAGTTTTGCTCTTTCGCCCAGGCTGGAGTGCAGTGGCACAATCTCAGTTCACTGCAACCTCTGACCCCCGGGTTCAAGCAATTCTCCTGCCTCAGCCTTCTGAGTAGCTGAGATTGTAGGTGCCCACCACCACGCGTGGCTAATTTTTGTATTTTTTTTTAGTAGAGACGGGGTTTTGCCATGTTTGCCAGGTTAGTCTTAAACTCCTGACCTCAAGTGATCCATCTGCTTCGGCCTCCCAAAGTGCTAGGATTACAGACATCAGCCACCATGCATGGCCGAGTGACTGGAATTCTTACAATGTATCAGGCTATTATGTTAAACTGCATTCTTTTTTTTTTTTTTTTTTTTTTGAGATGAAGTCTTGCTCTGTCGCCCAGGCTGGAGTGCAATGGCAGGATCTCGGCTTGCTGCAACCTCCACCTGCTTGGTTCAAGCAATTCCCCTGCCTCAGCCTCCTGAGTCGCTGGGACTACAGGTGTGCTCCGTCACGCCTGGCTAATTTTTGTATTTTTAGTAGAGATGGGGTTTTACTATGTTGCCCAGGTTGGTCTTGAACTCCTGACCTCAAGTGATCTGCCTGCCTTGGCCTCCCAAAGTGCTGGGATGACAGGCATGAGCCACGGTGCCCGGCCTGCATTCTCATTTTGGATGCTGTACTGTAGGAGTCAAAAGGTGGAAAGAGGTTGGGCAGAATTGTGCTTGTACTCACTCTCAATCAGATAAATTGCTGATAAGCAGTTTGTTTTCCTGCTAAGCACAGGAAAGAACAGACCTGCATGTTTTGGTTGTGGTTTTTACTAGGTGCATATGTTTATGTATGATAGAAATGAACATGCTCTGGCAGTATTCAGATAGGAATTAAGACATTTTTTCCTTGATTTTGTTTGGGATTGTTTATATTACATCAGAAAATAGTCTACATTACTTGAATAGCTTTAGTATTAAGTGTTTTTGAGTCTATTACTTTCTTTTTTTTTGGTCTCCCTCTGTTGCCAAGCTGGAGTGCAGTATCAACGATCTTGGCTCACTGTGACCTCTGCCTCTCAGCTTCAAGCGATTCTCCTGCCTCAGCCTCCCAAGTAGCTGGGACTACAGGTGCACATCACCACACCCAGCTAATTTTTGTATTTTTAGTAGAGACAGGGTTTCACCATGTTGACCAGCATGATCTCGAATTCCTGACCTCAGGAGATCCACCCACCTCAGCCTCCCAAAGTCCTGGGATTACAGACGCGAGCCACAGTACTCAGCCTATTCTTTCATACGTAATATTTACACTACACATTTTGGAGTGCTTTATGGAGTAATAGTTTTTATTTGAATTGTAATGCATGGTCTAACTTTGTCTATTCTGTAAAAAAAACAAAAAAAAAGAAGTTTAAAATCCCACAATTATTAAGCATTCTTTTTTTTTTTTTTTTTTTTTAGTTGGATTTTTGCAAATGCCCAGGCTTGAGTGAAATTGCACGAAATCAATGCAACTTCTGCACCTGGGTTCAAGTGATTCTCCTGCTTCAGCCCCCAACTAGCTAGGATTACAGGTGCGTGCCACCATGCCCAACTGCTTTTTTTTTTGGTATTTTTATAGCGACAGGGTTTCACTATGTTTGCCAGACTGGTCTCAAACTCCTGACATCAGGTGATCTACCCACCTTGGCCTCCCAAAGTGCTGGATTACAGGTGTGAGCCACCATGCCCAGCCAATTAGTAAGCATTCTTAAGTTAAGAGATAATTTCTAAGAAGAGAAGTTTTTTCATGTTTATTTTAACCTTGTTGATGAAAAAGCTTAGGTCCAAAATAGTTAACAGTTTTTCTGGTATTTATGAGAATTTTATTACCTTTTTTAGTAGGTGAGTATCTTCAAGTTAATGCTAACACAGTGTTGTCACAATCATGCAATTTATTTATGGCAGAAGATACAAATATGAGAATATGAAATTGACTCACAGTTCTGTTCTTACCTTCTGATATCTCATACCCCCAGCATGAGTGGCATTACTAGTTGCAGCTGAATATCTAAAGTGACACTTTGGAAGTGTAGCAGTGATCCCTAGTAGAACAACTGATAGGTTAGATGCTGTCTTGGACCATGTGCTCTTTCTGAAATAGATTTGTATTATTTCAATCATGGATTCAATCTGAATATTTTAATTTACTTACGTTGTAAAAGCATAGCTAATTATTAATATTCATTTAGTTTTCCCCCCTACTTCATATAAAAGTTCTTTTTTTTTTTTCCAAGAGGGAGTTTTGCTCTTGTTTCCCAGGCTGGAGTGCAATGGCGCAATCTAGGCTTATTGCAACCTCCGCCTCCTGAATTCAAGCGCTTCTTCTGCCTCAGCCTCCTGGGTAGCTGGGATTACTGGTGCCTGCTATCATGCCTGGCTAATTTTTTGTATTTTTAGTATAGACGGGCTTTCACCATGTTGGTCAGGTTGGTTTTGAACTCCTGACCACAGGAGATCCACCCACCTCGGCCTCCCAAAGTGCTGAGATTACAGGTATAAGCCACTGTGCCCGGCCAAAAGTTTTTTTTTAAGGAAGAATTTAAGACTACCTGTATATTTGCTTTGGGGAGAAGAGTACCAGTGTTGTGTAACCTGAATGTATTATTACAGTGAGAATGTGGGCAGGGCAAGGTAGCTCATGCCTGTAATCCCAGCACTTTGGGAGGTCCGAGGAGGGTGGATCACTTGACGTCAGGAGTTCAGGAGTTTGAGACCAGCCTGGCCAACGTGGTGACACCCTCTCCACTAAAAATACAGAAATTGGCCAGGCATGGTGGCTCATGCCTGTAATCCCAGCACTCTGAGAGACTGAGGTGGGTGGATCACCTGAGATCAGTAGTTCAAGACCAGCCTGGCCAAAATGGTGAAACCCTGTCTCTACTAAAAATACAAAATTAGCTGGACATGGTGGTACATGCTTGTAATCCCAGCTACTTGGGAGGCTGAGGTGGGAGAATCACTTATACCCAGGAGTCAGAGGTTACAGTGAGCCGAGATTATGCCATTGCACTCCAGCCTGGGTAACAAGAATGAAACTCCATTTCAGGAAAAAACAAACAAAAATCAGCCAGGCATGGTGGGCACCTATAATCTGAGCTACTTGGGAGGCTGAGAATGAGAATCACTTCAACCTGGGAGGCAGAGGCCATAGTGAGTTGAGGTCTCGCCACTGCCCTCCAGCCTGGGCAACAGAGTGAGACTCTGTCTAAAAACAAAATTGATTTCTTTTAGATTTTTTTCAAAGACAGTATTGATAGACCAGGATCTTTTCCGAAAGTCTTTGCAACATCTATTCTGCCTGTTCACAATGATTCATTTTTTTGGGAGATTATTTTCATATTTAGAAAGGAAAAAAAAGTTAATTGTTTTTTATTATTATTCTAAAGACATTTATTTGAAAGGATTATTTTCCTTCAGATTTTTACCTTTGGCACCCTTGAGCTGCATGTGAACAAGGGTTTATGCAGGGTCTAGGAAACAAATCATGGATTAGATCTTGTTAAAAAATCTATTTCCTTGCTGGGCACGGTGGCTTATGCCTGTAATCCCAGCACTTTAGGAGGCCAAGGTGGGCGGATCATGAGGTCAGGAGTTCAAGACCAGTCTGGCCAACATAGTGAAACCCCGTCTACTAAAGATGTAAAAAAATTAGCCAGGCATGGTGACTGGTGCCTGTAGTCTCAGCTACTTGGGAAGCTGAGGCAGGAGAATTGCTTGAACCCAGCAGGCAGAGGTTGCAGTGAGCTGAGCTTGTGCCATTGCACTCCTGCTTGGGCAACAATGCGAATCTCAAAAAAAAATTATTTCCTGAGGCTGGTTGCGGTGGCTTATGCCTATAATCCCAGTACTTTGGGAGGCTGAGGTGGGTGGATCACCTGAGGTCAGGAGTTCGAGACCTGTATGACCAATATGGAGAGAGCCTGTCTCTATTAAAAATACAAAATCAACTGGGCATGGTAGTGCATACCTGTAATCCTAGCTACTCAGGAGGCTGAGGCAGGAGAATCCTTGGACCCAGGAGGCAGAGGTTGCAGTGAGCCGAGATTGCACCATTGCGCTTTAGCCTGGGCATCAAGAACAAAACTTGGTCTCCAAAAAAAAAAAAAAAAAAAAAGGATTTCTTTTGGAGATTAAAAAAAAAGTGAGTGTGAACTAGAATTATTAATGCATTAGGTACTTACTGTGTTGTTCAAAAAAACATGTATAGTAATTACTGTTCTTCCTATTTATTCTGTCAGATGGTGTTGAAACTCTGGATTCTGGATGGCTGACATGTCAGACTGAATTAAGATTACGTTTGCATTATTCTGAAAAGCCTCCTGTGTCAATAACCAAGAAAAAATTAAAGAAATCTAGATTTAGGTATGACCATGTGTATGTTTTACTTAGGCCATTTGTTTTCACTAGTGCTGTAGATTTCAGAGTCAATTGGTTTTAGCTTTTAAATGTACACAGTTTGGGATAATGTTACATATTCTAATAACTACAGCTTTGTAATAGTGAACTACTTCCTCACTCAGGTTGGTTGCTACTGTTGCACATACTTATGTTAGTCTTTTGTTTGTTTTCAATTGTATGTTAGGTTCTGGGGTATATGTGCAGATCATGCAGGATTGTTGTATAGGTACATACATGTCAAGGTGGTTTGCTGCCTCCATCCCCCATCACCTATATCTGGCATAAAAATTGTTTTTATATAGATAAGTGCCTAAGCTTATGTATTTTTATAGTTTCTATTTAAATTTTCCTAGTGTAGCAATAGTTTGTTTCAAAGTTGATATAATGGAAATGATTTTGTGCTACATAAGAATCAGATAAAGGGAAAATTTTTTTTTTGGAAATATTCTTCAGTGTTCTAAATTTTACTGTCTCTTGAAAATGAAAAAATTGCCACACAAGAGAAAATTTTTGGTTATTATATATGTTTAATAAAAATATATTTTATAAACATTTATTTTAATAAACATTTTCTTTTGAGAGGGGATCTGGCTATGTCACTCAGGTTGGAGTGCAGTGCTGTAATCTCAGCTCACTGCAGCCTCTGCCTCCCAGGCTCAAGTGATCCTCCCACCTCAGCCTCCCGAGTAGCTGGGACTACAGGCATGTGGCACATGCCTGGCTGATTTTTATATTTTTTGCAGACAGGGTTTCACCATGTTTCCTAAGCTGGTCTCAGACTTTGGAGCTTAAGCAGTCCTCTTGCCTCAGCCTCCCAAAGTTCTTGGATTACAGGCGTGAGGCACTGGCCCAGCCCTAGATTTATTTATTTTTTTTTAATGAAAGAATCAACAACCTTAGTAGGCATTTATTTCATTTTAATACTTTACAAAAATATATGCAGATAATAACATCAGTATTTTATAAAACACACCTAATTCCTTAACCTTTAGTATGTGTAGTCTTTCCATAATATGTTATTTTTGTTATTTAAAGATTTAGCATATTTGGGGATACTTTAAAATGTCGCATTTAGGTTAACATTTGTATGAGATTTTCTTTTCTGCCACTTTTTGTATCTCATTTTTTTTTATTGTGTAGGGTGAAGCTGACACTAGAGGGCCTGGAGGAAGATGATGATGATAGGGTATCTCCCACTGTACTTCACAAAATGTCCAATAGCCTGGAGATATCCTTAATAAGCGACAATGAGTTCAAGTGCAGACATTCACAACCGGAGTGTGGTTATGGCTTACAGCCTGATCGTTGGACAGAGTACAGTATACAGACAATGGAACCAGATAACCTGGAACTAATCTTTGATTTTTTTGAAGTGAGTAATTACTGCAGTGAGGGGTTTCAGAAAGAATGCAGGGATAAGCTTATTTTTACGTATGTTTTTATTTTTATTTGATTTTTATTTTAATCTAGTTTATGTAAAATTAACTTTTTAGAGGTGCGCTCCCCTGTACAGTTAAGCTTAAAAAACTTAAGAGTTGTCATCTTCAAGTACTATTAACATAGTTAAGAGAACTTCAGAAGTATTGGTGTTTCAAATTAAGACCAGATATCTTGATGCCTGTCTGCTAAACAATCTAAATGTAAATGAATTATATCTCTATTTGCCCAGGTAAATAGAGACCTGGGCAGGTTTTGTACCTCTTGGTGGGCAACCTGATGTAACAAGGGTGATTGAGGTCTCATTATGATGGAAGCCTGTCATTTACTGAGGGTACTTTATTAGGATTTGTTGATGGGACCGACTTTGCAACTTGATATTGTAAATATTTAATGAAGGTAATTGTAAAGCTTGTGCCAGGTTATTCACAATCTGTGCTTATAGCTCACTGGCTGTCCATATTTCCCCAACACATAATACTTGGTACATCCCCTAAGGTCCTTACTGCCATGGGCCTGGCTCATAGCGATATGTAGTGGTTTTCTTAGCTTCTAGCTCCACCTCCACACCCATTTAAATCTTGGAGGGTAGGGAACATGTCTTGACTACCAGTAGCCCCCAGCCAGTTTCTTGAGAACAACAGAATTCAGGATGGATTTTAAAAAACCTAAGTAATCTTAAGTAGTAAGATCTGTGGGATCTATTATAAAAATATGAAGTTTTGATGACTTATTTCTTTTTCTTTTCTTTTTTTTTCCTTTCCTTTTCTTTATTTGTGACAGAGTATCATTCTGTCACCCAGGCTGAAGTGCAGTGCCTCTCCTCTCCAGAAGGCAGAGGTTGCAGTGAGCTGGGATCATGCCACTGTACTCCAGCCTGGGCGACAGAGGAAGACTCTGTCTTGGGGGAAAACAAAAAACAAAACAGAACTTTTTTTGTTGTTGAGATGGGGTCTTTGTTGCCCAGGCTGGTCTCAGACTCCTGGGCTCAAGCAATCCTCCTGCCTCAATCCCTCGAAGTGCTGGCGTTACAGGTATGAACCTCCGCTTCTGTCCTGAACATTTTATTTTGTTACTTGCTTTTAATAAACCTGTCTTTTAATAAACTGTTGAATTTCCTATCTTCCCTTTAATATGATTAGTATTTTTTGTAATAGTGTTTTATGCATTGACTAGGCTGATAAAATATCCAGTGTAATCTCAAAGTAAGTACAGTATGTGGTTTCCTAAAGAGTAGCTATCCCAAAAATTCTCTAAAAATGTATCATAGTCTTAGAATATAAAAGTGATTAGAAATTTTCGAGCAGTGCTCTAAATTTACCTAATGCATGTTAGATCAGTAAATTCTTTAAATCAGCAGAATTGATTAATAAAAATATATAAAAATCTTAATGAATTTCTATTTTAAATACTGCAAAGAAAATGTAGTATTTAATTACAGAAAAGCCATCAAGTCACCTCAATATAAATTTGATTGTATTTCTTTTTTTTTTTTTAAGACGGGGTTTCACCATATTGGTCAGGCTGTTCTCAAACTCCTAACCTCAGGTGATCTGCCCTCCTTAGCCTCCCAAAGTGCTGGGATTACAGGTGTAAGCCACCGTGCCCAGCTCATTTGATTGTATTTCTTATCATTTCTCCCCCAGAGATTCTCAGTTGATTATAAGTGAGTCTTTTGATCTTGAAATTGAATATATTGAACTTTTTAAGAAAAAAAAACATATACATATATATAGGAGATATGTGTGTGTGCGCGCGTGTGTAATACAGAAGTTTTAAAAATTAAGATTATTTTAAACCTAATTTTTTTCAGGAAGATCTCAGTGAGCATGTAGTACAGGGTGATGCACTTCCTGGACATGTGGGCACAGCTTGCCTCTTATCATCCACGATTGCTGAGAGTGGGAAGAGTGCTGGAATTCTTACTCTTCCCATCATGAGCAGAAATTCCAGGAAAACAATAGGCAAAGTGAGAGGTAAGTTTGAAAACACTGGCAAATAACCTAAGATTAAGTTAGAATTTTAATTAGTTTCAAATTAAGTAATAATGATAACAAAATTAATAATTTACTTTAGAGTAGTATCAATTTGAGGAGCATGTCTGTTACATTTTCTAAAAGTTTTGAATCTTGCCTTTTTTCTGTTTGAGACTGATAAAGATAACTTGAGTGGTATTTAAATATAATTCAGCTAATAATGGCCCTTTTAATAATATTTATTTTTGTTCCTCCCTCTTTTTTCCTATGAAAGTTGACTATATAATTATTAAGCCATTACCAGGATACAACTGTGACATGAAATCTTCATTTTCCAAGTATTGGAAGCCAAGAATACCATTGGATGTTGGCCATCGAGGTGCAGGAAACTCTACAACAACTGCCCAGTAAGTTGAATATTTGAGTAGGATTAGCATTTGATGTGGCTCATGTTTGATAGAGTTATACTAGTTTTCTCAGCAAAGGTCAAATGGTATTTTTTTTTTTTTATTTACCCAGGGAATTTAATGTCATTTGGTAATTGGAGTTACCATTTCAAAATAATTAGAGACTAACCTTAAGACTCTGGTCAGTTTTTATAATATATTTACTGAATTGATAAGAAGGAAAACATTAACAGTAGAAAGGTAGGAAGGAAAGCTTGATGCAGAAAGCTTTGGTAGCATCAGTGTGTCTGTGTTGTGGTCCTTCCTTTTGACATGTTGCCCTCTCTGAGTTTCCGCATCTATACAATGGAAGGGTTTGAACAACATTGTTCCTGGTGTTTAGCTCTAGCCATCCGTGAGTCTGGAAAAGTGTAGTTAAACTCAAGGAGTGTTAGTTAACTTAGTTTGTAACCGAAAGATGCTCTCTCTTCTCAACAGACATTAGCTTCCAGCCTGGAATAGTTGTTTTCCCTTTCTACTTTTGTACGTTTGTTTAATTACTAGTGCTATAGCTCATATCACAGATTTTCTACTGTAAATTTTAATCCCTCCCCTTTTTATTTTAAAATGATGCTGTGGAGACCACTAGGATCTTTTAAGGCCTATAAAACAAATAACCATTTAAGGAAGAAGCAGCCTCACCTGTCCCCACCTTTTTTTGTTTGTTTTCAAGACAGAATCTCTGTCATTCAGGCTGGAGTGCAGTGGCACATTCTTGGCTCACTGCAGCTTCGACTTCCAGAGCTCAAGCCATTCTCCCACCTTAGTCTTCCCAGTAGCTGGAACCACAGGCATGTGCTACCATGCCCAGCTACTTTTTGGCATTTTTTTTGTAGAGACCAGGTCTCACCTTGTTGCCCAGGCTGGTCTCGAACTCTTGAACTCAAGTCATCTGCCTGCCTCAGCCTCCCAAAGTGCTGGGGTTACAGGTGTGAGCCACTGCACCCAACCTCTCAGGCCCCCTCTGACTCCCGCACTACATTGTCCCACTGGCTGTTCTTGTTGTTAATAGAGTTTTCATACTTCTATCCTGTGTGTGTGTTAGTTATCTCTCATTCCCCCACAATCTGCCAGTATTAAGTCATTTGGAGGCTGTATTGCAAGGAGCAGGTTTCTATGTCTCTATTTCTTTTGCCATTAAAAAGGATTGTTTTCCTTATTGATCACCTTGCATGTCTCCAAGAAAAAAGTCCACAGGGGAAGTGTATATTGTGTTGGCTGTATCTATTAATGTTAGAGCTTGCATTTAAGGAATGAATTTCGAGTGACAGCCATAGTCATGTTTTGGGAATGTCAAAATTGGCCTCAAAATACAAAATAAGTACCATTTCCCATTGTTTAAAGTATACTTTGCTTCTTTATTAATTTGCTTCTTTATCTTCTCTATACTCTGTGATAACTATATTTCTTCTCCTTTTCAGGCTGGCTAAAGTTCAAGAAAATACTATTGCTTCTTTAAGAAATGCTGCTAGTCATGTAAGTAACCTTTTTTAAACAACTTTAGACTGCTGAGGTAGAAAAATTTGGATCAGGAAGTCTCCTTCAGTTTTTATTAGTAGTCGGACAGGTGAAATACCTCTTGGCATTTATATTCAGATCCATGGTGAAAATTGGAATGAAGACAATAGAACCATAAGCACCTTTTCTTTTTTTGAGGCAGGGTCTCATTCTGTCCCAGGCCTAGACTTCAGTGGTGCAAACATGGCTCACTGCAGCCTCAACCTCCTGAGCTCAGGCACTTCTCCCACCTCAGCTTCCATAGTACTGGGACTAGAGGCATGTGCCACCATGCCTGGCTAATTTTTAAATTTTTTCTTTCTTTTTTAGACACAGGGTCTTGCTATGATGTCCAGGCTGGTTTTGAACTCCTGGGCTCAAGCTGTCCTCCCGCCTTAGCCTTCCTAAGTGCTGGGATTACAGGCATGATCCACTATGCCCAGCCAGCATCCTTTTTTGAGATAATAAATTTTGAGTATTTGGGATAAGAAGAAAGTTCCCACTAAGCATTGGTTTTCACTACCTGAATAATGAGTTTTTGGAGATACTCACTTTGGAAAAAATGCCTATAGAAAGATTTGATGGGCTGGCATGGTGGCTCATGACTGTAATCCCAGTACTTTTGGAGGCCAAGGTTAGTGGATCCCCTGAGGTTGAGAGTTCGAGACCACCCTGGCCAACATGGTGAAACTCCCGTCTCTGCTAAAAATACAAAAGATTAGCTGGGCATGGTGGCCCATGCCTGTAATCCCAGCTATTTGGGAGACTGAGGCAGGAGAATCGCTTGAGCCTGGGAGGCGGACGCTGCTGTGAGCTGAGATCACACCACTGCCCTCCAGCCTGGATGACAGAGTGAGACTCAGTCTCAAAAAAAAAGTAAAGAAAAAGATTTGATGGAGATTTTATGTAACACTTGATAAATTGTATCAGCTTGATGTGGTGGCTCATACCTATAGGCCCACCTACTTGGGAGTCTGAGACAGGAGCTTTGCTGGAGCCCAGGAGTTTGAGGTTACAGTGAGCCGTGATCTGGCTAGTGTGTGCCAGCCTGGGTGACAGAGTGAGACTCTATCTCTTAAAAACATAGTGTGCACCAGACTGGGTGACAGAGTGAGACTCTATCTCTTAAAAACACAGTGTCAGTTCCCACCCTTACATACAACTTGATTGTCTTAACTTCCTTAACTCTTTTTTTTTTTTAATCAAGTTATAGAGCATTAGAGTGTGTTTTTTAGCTGTTAGTATTTTCAACTTGGACATTCTTAATCAATAACCTGAGATTTTTCTCCCCCTTTCCTCTGTATCTGTCTAGACTGCTTCACATTCCAAAGTGAAAATAGAGAAAAATGGAGGAACAGCTCATTTTTAATTTCCACTTTTTCCACAGTGTCCTCCATATGCCTTCAACTTTGCTTTGTAAAAAATAGTTCAGGAAGTAAACTTGGTTAGTTAGTGTTTAGCTTTATCCCTTACATGAACTAACATCTATTCTAAGGTGTACTTTGAAAATATTAACTTCTCTGAAATTGGAATGGGTTTACAGCTTAGCTTTGAGTCATAGTTTAATTGGCAGTATATTTCCCCCTTAGTGGTATAAAAAATAACGCATTTTAAAATTCATGACATCTTGAATTGATTATAATTTTAATGTTTAAAATAATAGATTGTTTTATTTTTCTGTTAGGATATTTATTAGTATTATTGGGCTATAGTTTATAATTAATTTGGAACCAGTTTTACTCTGTCACAGCTAGTCTAAAGACATTTCATTAGCTGTAAACCTGATGGCCTTGTCGCCCAGGCTGGAGTGCAGTGGTGGGATCGTAGCTCACTGCAGCCTCTACCTCCTGGGCTCAAGTGATCCTCCTGCTTTGGCCTCCCAAGTAGCTGGGACCACAGTCATGTGCCAACACACCTGGCTAATTGTTGTATTTTTTGTAAAGACAGGGCCTCACTGTGTTGCTCAGACTGTTTTCAAACTTCTGGGCTCAAGTGATCCCCCGACTTGGCCTCCCTAAGTGCTAGAATTACAGGTGTGAGACATTATGCTCAGTATAATAACCCTGTTAATTTTTTGTTTGTTTTGAGATAGAGTCTTGCTCTATTGCCCAGCCTGGACTGCAGTGGTGTAATCTTGGCTCACTGCAGCCTACGCCTCCTAGGTTCAAGCAATTCTCCTGTTTCAGCTTCCTGAGTAGATAAGATTACAGGCATATGCCATCATGCTCAGCTAATTTTTGTATTTTTAGTAGAGACAGGGTTTCACCATGTTGGCCAGACTGGTCTCGAACTTCTGACCTCAGGTGATCCGACCACCTCAGTCTCCCAAAGTGCTGGCATTATAGGCATGAGCCCGGCCAAGAATTTTTAGATAAGCGCTTTTTGAGAGAGGATTTCATTAAGACTTTTTCTTCCATATTCTAGTGGAATCCTTTATAAACTCACAGGAATCACATTTTCTGATGTCTTATTTTGATTATTATTGGCTTATTTTAAATACATATCTGTGAAGATGTTTTGGTCTATTATTGGCTTATTACTTAAATCTCACAATGAATTTTGAGATTAAATTTTGTCTCTCACAAAATGATTTTCTGTAAGGATTATGGTTGTCTAAAACCAAATTAAAAAGCTACAACTTAAAATGTTTGATAGTTAAAACTACTTAGGAATGGTTGGGTTTGTCCTCTTTGGTAGAAATGGTTTTTGGTATTGTCTTGTTTAAAATAAGAGGAGGTGCTAAGTTTCCTGCTTCAGAAGTCAGCAAGGAAGTTGGCTTCCTTGGCCAGACTCTTGGACCCTTTGACTCTAGTCTGTGATCCATGTGTACTCATAAGTTGTTTTACCCCTTCACGACTTGGAGCCAGTATAAGGGGTAGAAATGCATCCATCTTTTATAGTACAGTACCTCTGGGGGTCACAGTAAAGTAGTGTTTCAGATTTTTCAAACCTTCCTTCCTTCTATTGCAGCTGGCTTTCTTTCAGAAAAGGTAGATATCTGTATGTCAGTTTATGACATATTGCCTTTAACTGAATTAATTTATAAGGCTGAATGGATCTGCCTGCCTTTCTCTCTCTGTCTCTCTCTGTCTCTCTCTCTCTCTCTTTCTCTTTCTTTCTTTCTATACATTTCAATCCTCCTGTATGGATCTGATTTTTAGAAATTTGTCTTTAACTATAATTCAGGTCTTCCTCATTTGTTTGGGTTTCATTAGGAAACTGGACATGAGCATCATCTTTTTCCTGTTTCTGTTTTCTCTGTCTGTTCATCAGCAGTTACAGCTTCCTCTTTCATTTGGTACTGACATTTTGCTGAGAAAGGCTGTACAGTGGACTGCTCAGGTGCACCAAGGAGCAGAGCTAGGGTGCTCTGCAGCTTGTTCCTTCCCTCACCAAATCTTTCATGTTAGCTGTGCAGCTAAGGTTTGCAGGGGCAGTAGGCAGCAATGTGAGGGATCCCTGAGCTCCGGGCTCTTGTTGGGTTCCTTTTCTGCCAATGGCAGTTGCAGAAATGACAGCCCTGAAGGCTGTCTCACCTCAGTGGAAGGATGTCTCACTATCACTGAGGTGCCTCTGGGCGTTTTGAAGTGGATCTGTGCCCATTTTTTGCCAGGAAAAAGTAGCTGTGCTTTTGCAAAAGAGAAAAGCCATTGTTTTAAGATAATACATTACTTTTTAGAAAAAGCTTGCTTTTTTATACAGATCCATAGTTTTATAGTGACCAAAAATTTCTTACGTTCTTGCAGTTTGAGATATGCTGTGTACCAGGCAATGTTTTTCAAATACTTGTTTTCTTTTGTCAGGGTGCAGCCTTTGTAGAATTTGATGTACACCTTTCAAAGGACTTCGTGCCTGTGGTATATCATGATCTTACCTGTTGTTTGACTATGAAAAAGGTACGTTGACATTTATTTTCTTTTATTTTTTTCTTTGTAATAGACATTTACAGAAGAAATTTCTTCATTTCAAACCCTTAATGTTAGGCAAAGGGTTTAAAAACTGGGAATTTTGTATATTTTTAATTATTAAATAGAATTAGTTAATTGATTTTCTTGGTGAATTACTGTCAGTGTTCCCTGCCATGCTCTTACAACGCTGAGAGAGTGATGATATAGAAATACTGCCTTCCTAGAGTAGGGTCTATTGCTGAATATACTTTACTGTGTTACAGAAAAGGGACATTCCAGGTGGTTTCTGTAGCAGCCTGTCTGTGCTACTATATTGAGGCAAGAGAAGAAGACATCGTAGTGTTTATTTTCTAGGATCCCAGCTGTTTCTGCTTCAAGTTTCTTCTCCAATTAATAAGGCCAGTAAGCCACAGTGAAAAATTGAAAAGGTGGTTTGGAGTTAGATGCTGGAGGGCCTCAGTGAAGAGATTTAGACTCAAGAGCTAGGGAGGTAAGAAATACTTTTTAGCTGGCCAGGCACGGTGGCTCACGCCTATAATCCCAGCACTTTGGGAGGCTGAGGCAGGTGGTTCACCTGAGTTCAGGAGTTTGAGAACAGCCTGACCAACATGAAGAAACCTCATCTCTACTAAAAATACAAAAATAAGTCAGGCATGGTGGCGCATGCCTATAATCCCAGCTGCTCAGGAGGCTGAGGCAGGAGCATTGCTTGAACCCAGGAGGCTGAGGTTGCAGTGAGCCGAGATTACACTCCAGCCTGGACAACAGGAGTGAAACACTGTCTCCAAAAAACAGCTTTTCAGCTGAAAAGGGAAATGTTCAAGACATGTTTTGGTAGGTGATATAATAGGAATTTCAGAAGACAGAGACTGCAGGCAGGGGCAGCAGCAATGTGGGCTACAGGTAAGGTAAGCCTAAATTGGAGTAAGGGACTGGAAGAATGGAAAAGAGAGTGTAAGGAAGTGGAGTCCAGAGGAGATGTAAAATTTTGTATAGTTTTTAAAAAACAGTAATTGTTTTTGTATGAACATAATTGAGATGACTATATTGTCCCTAAACAATATATTGTCCCTGACTGATACTGTCAGTATACTATGTAACCAAGTGATTTCTCAGGGAAGGGTTTCATTTCTAGAAGGGTTCATTCCACATTTTCCCTAAAACCATGTTGGGTATTAATTTCCAACTGAGTTGATTTAAAATTAGGCCAGTTTGCCAACATCACTGTACCAGATATACTGCCTGTCGTATTAAAGAATGTGACAAGGAACCTGGCACCACCTGCTAGTGGATTTTAATCAGAGTTCCTAAGGGTTGGATTATTATGATGTATAGGAAAGGACCCTTTGGTTTCTGTGAAATGGTATTAGGAGAAGGAAGGAAGAAAGGGAGGGAAGGAAGGAAGGAAAGGAAGGAGGGAAGGGAGGGAGATGCATCTAGTCAGATTACGTTAGTAGAATGACCAAACACTTGGAACAGGTTGTTTTTGCCATGGAAGAACATTAAAGAAAAGATAAATGAGAAAGAGTGAAGTGGTAAATGATCTTATTAGCCAAGATTAAGATTAATTGATCTAGCTGCAGTTTATTTATTTATTTATTTATTTATTTATTTATTTATTTATTTATTGAGTCTGAGTCTCACTATGTCACCTAGACTGGAGTGCGGTGGTGCAGTCTTGGCTCACTGCAACTGCCACCTGCTAGGTTCAAGTGATACTCCTGCCTCAGCCTCTTAAGTAGCTGGGGCTGCAGGTGCATGCTACCATGCCCAGCTAATTTTGGGGGGTTTTTTTGGTTTGGTTTTGTTTGTTTTTATTTTTGTTTTTGTTTTTGTTTTTTGAGACGGAGTCTAGCTCTGTTGCCTAGGCTGGAGTGCAGTGGCATGATCTTGGCTTGCTGCAACCTCCGTCTCCCAGGTTCAAACGATTCTCCTGCCTCAGCCTCCCTAGTAGCTGGCATTACAGGCGCCCACCACCGTGCCTGGCCAGTTTTTCTATTTTTAGTAGAGATGGGGCTTCACCATGTTGGCCAGACTGGTCTTGAACTCTTGACCTCAGGTGATCTGTCTGTCTCAGTCTCCCGAAGTGCTGGGATTACAGGCATGAGCCACTGTGCCTGACCGAGCTACAATTTATGTCTAAAAATCAGGGAGAGTTGAAGTATTAATTCCTCATTTTCACTAGGCTATATCTTGATCTGAAGTTGAACCTGAGGGAAATAATTGGGAAATGAAAGCAATGAATTTTTATATTGAATTTTAATTTTTAAGCTGGTATCTTTCTTATTAAAAACAATTCATGTTCATTAGAAAAATATATAAGTATTTCATAAGAGTATAAAATGAAAAATAAATTGTTCCTGTTTTTCCTTGTTCTCACTCCCTTACTTTGAATAGTTTCTTGTACATTCCAGAAAAACTTTATGCATGTACAGGTTTATGCCAATGTACATGAATGTTATATATGTGATGGATTTTAGTATATTTGTTGCACAGATGATTTATTGGTGATACCTTAAGTCATTTACTGTAGAAGTGCCTTTGACAGAGTGACATTTGATCATTTGATAGACATTAAAACCTAATACAACAGATTTGCTTGTTGGGGAAACATGATAGATCAGCATGCTTGTTAAGTGTTAGGGTTTATAGCTAATGAGACAATTTTTTCATGACACTTGATGTGTCTGCTGTTTTTAATCAAGCATTAGTTTAAAAGTCTTTGAGAAGATTAGGAATGGCCAGGCGTGGTGGCTTACCCCTGTAATCCCAGCACTTTGGGAGGCCAAGGCGGATGAATCACAAGGTTGTGTTTGAGACCCTCTTGGCCAACATGGCGAAACCATGCATGGTGGTGCATGCCGGTAGTCCTAGCTGCTTGGAAGGCTGAGGCAGGAGAATCACTTGAACCCAGGAGGTGGAGATTGCAGTGAGCCGACATTGTACCACTGCACTCCAGTCTGGTGACAGAGCAAGACTCCATCTCAAAAAAAAAAAAAGTTAGGAACTGACAGAAATAAATTCTATATAGTACTTTCATATATTGATTTCCTAGTCATGTAGCACGGGTAAGTGTCAAACAAAATGTATAGACAGCATAACAAGAATTGGGGAAATGACTGACTTCTGGTTCTGTCCTCAGAAAGTGCTACGCTTTCTCCCTGCTGCTTTTTTCTTGCAGGTATTCTACACTTGCAATACAAATAAAAACCAGAATATGAGGGTTAGGGGGTGGTATTAGGTTAGAAGGGTTCTCCTGCATGGGCTCAGTGTGGCTACTAACAGTTATTCTCATCGTTGAGTAAATAGAGATGCTAGGCTTGTCTAGTGTAGGCATTCAGTAATAATTTAGAGCTCACTTTTAACTTTATTCTTTCTTTCTTTTTTTTAGAAATTTGATGCTGACCCAGTTGAATTATTTGAAATTCCAGTAAAAGAATTAACATTTGACCAACTCCAGTTGTTAAAGGTAGTAATAGTAGCATGAAATGTAAATTATCCTTTAGCTTTAGGCCTATTGTACTTGCTAGTATATGGTAATATTCTCTGCACATGGGGATGACTGTTATATTTAATGTGTACAGTGTGTGCTTTGGTGTTCTGTTCTGTTTGGGAGAATGGGTCTGTGTTGGTCCAGCTGTCTTCTCCAACCATTTCCACGGACCTCATTGGTTTTTGTATTTATAAAGTAATGAACTAGACCATAAATTTTTGTAGGCCATAGGGGCTAGCTAGCCCTTCTCACTCATAATCTTAGGTTGCTTCTGTTCTGCAGTAGCCCTTCTTCATAATACAGTCATTATTTTACAATAGGTCTTTTATGCAATAGTTGGTAAACATATGTTAATTTCTAATACCTTTGAATATTTTGCATCATGTAATTTTACATGGTTCTTCTTCCTGTCCCTATTAGATACCTAAATAAATGCATGATTAAATATAAACAGTTGCCTAATAGAGAATTTTTATATTCCCTAATTTGAGTCTTTGATCATTATCTTACATATGTGTATGCACACATAAAGTATATACAGTGGCTTGTATTTATTCTATATTTTATAGGCTTTTTTTTTTTTTTAAAGACAGGATTTCACCATGTTGATCAGGCTGGTCTTGAACTCCTGACCTTAGGTGATCCACCTGCCTTGGCCTCCAAAGTGCTTGGATTACACGCATGAGCCATCACGCCCGGCTGGCATTTTTTTTTATCTTGCTAGTTTTTCAAGTTATAGTTCTGTTAACCATCTTTTCATAAGCTAAGGCTTCTTTTCTGATTTCATTCCATTTGTGTGTTTCCTAGCTCACTCATGTGACAGCACTGAAATCTAAGGATCGGAAAGGTATGCACCAACATGGAAACACTGTTTTCCTTTTGTAGTTAGCATTAATAGGATTTTTAAAATCCATTTTAGCACATACTTGGTCATTTTAATGAATATAAAACTGGGCCTTCTAAATGTAATTTTATAGTTCTGGAATTAATCTGCGTTAATTTTCTACTGAATAGATATCATGTGTGTAGTAACCATTGTATTGCTTTTCTTAGCTTGATGATCAAATTATTAATACCTATCCATCTTTCCAAACATTCTTAACAATTGCAAAGTGGAAAGTAAATCAGCTATAGAGTCGAGCTTCAGGGTCAACTTGAACCAGCTCTGTTACTTACCTGCTATGACCGTAGGTTAGCTTTCCTCAAAGCTTGTCCTGCCTACCACATCTGTTTATAATTTCACTTTACTTTCTATTCCCGTAGAAATTATAGCTGTGCCATTCATAAGAGGCTTATTGTATTCATTTTTAAGTCCTTTATTTTCATATATGTCCCTTCTTTTCAACTAGAATTTAAGCTCCTCACAGGTGGGAAAATGTTTTTATATTCCCAGAGACTGGTGGTGCTATACATATAGTAGGTGTATTATAGATATAGATGTTTATAATAATTATGTTAACCATACAGGTTTTTTTTTTTTTTTTTTGAGATGGAGTCTGACACCCACGCTGGAGTACAGTGGTACAATCTCAGCTCACTGCAACCTCTGTCTCCTGGGTTCAAGCAATTCTCCTGCCTCAGCTTTCCGAATAGCTGGGATTACAGGTGCATGTCACCACGCCCGGCTAATTTTTTGTATTTTAGTAGAGATGGGGTTTCATTGTGTTGCCCAGGCTGGTCTCAAACTCCTGAGCTCTGGCAGTCTGCCTGCCTCAGCCTCCTAAAGTGCTGGGATTACTGGTGTGAGCCACCACGCCCGGCAACCATGCAGTTTTAACATCTTTATAAAGATTGTGAAGTGCTTAAGACCAAAGATTATCCTCACCCAGAGCATAAATGTAATGTATAGACTTACAGGTATTTCATGACTCTTAGTAATAAAATGAATTTTACCTTTAGTTTATTCTACTAGAAAATTTTACATGATTTAATCTTTAAATTTATAATACAAATTTTGTATTTGTTTTTAAGAAAAACTTAACTTTTTCCACTTTTAGACAATATTTTTTTTTAGTCTGTGTTGATTAATTGATAATGGTAACAGAAGCACAATAGTAGCTATATATTCTCTTAATTTGTAATTTCTGAGCTGATTTTAGTATTTCAAATAGAAGCCTTAGCAAAATCACACAGCTCTTAATTCTGTGGAGAAGTAACAAAATCACTGTTTGTGACTACTTTTTAAAGAGTAGTACTTTAGTTCAAGTTTTATAAGAAAAAATAATCACTCTTGCGTCTGCAGACTGGTGTGTATTAATCATTGCAAATTGGTTTTCGTGAAGGTTGCTTATTTAGAAAATGGATTTTTAATGGTTAATAAATACAAGAGCCTTTAAAAATCCTGTATATACGAGCTGGGCATGGTGGCTCACTCCTGTAATCTCAGCACTTTTGGAGGCTGAGTTGGGAGAATTGCTTGAGGCCAGGAGTTGAAGATCAGCCTGAGCAATGTAGACTCCATTTCTACAAAAGATTTTTTAAAATGAGCTGGATATGGTAGTGCATGCCTGTGGGCACAGCTGCTCAGGAGTCGGAGACTGGAGGATTGCTTGAGCCCACTTGAGTTTGAGGCTGCACTGAGTGAGGATTATGCCACTGTGTTCCAGCCTGGATGACAGAGTGAGACCCTATTTCTTAAAAAAAAAAAAAAAAAAAAAAAAAAAAGAGTAAAAGGATCTCAGAGTTACTTAGTGCTCTGGCACTTGCTCACACACTCTCTCTCTTCTCTTTCTTTCCCTCTCTTTTTGGTGCTGAGGATTTAGGAAAGTTCTTAGTGATATAGTGGCATTTTATTTACTAAGATTTTTCTGTTTTAAAATTTCAGAATCTGTGGTCCAGGAGGAAAATTCCTTTTCAGAAAATCAGCCGTTTCCTTCTCTTAAGATGGTAAGTTATTGAGAAAACCAAGGCAAAGCTTTCCTTAATTTTCTTATGTATCAATAATTTATTTTTGTTTCTTAAAAGGATCCTACAAAGGCTGTATTAAAGATGACATTAATATAACTTTATCATCATTGGTGCTCTTAGAGAAGATCCTTTTTTTTTCTTTGAGACAGTCTCATTTTGTCACCCAGGCTGAGTGTAGTAGCGTGATCAGGACTCACTGCAGCCTCAACTTCCTTGGCTGAAGCGATCCTCCCACCTCACTCAGTCTCTCAAGTAGCTGGGACTGCAGGTGTGCACCATCATGCCTGGCTAATTTTTAAATTTTTTGTAGAGATGGGTCTCAGCTTGTTACTCAGGCTGGTCTTGAACCTCTGGACTTATGCTATCCCTTAGCCTCAGCCTCCCTAAGAGTTGCAAATACAGGCATGAGCCAACACACTTAGCCAACAAGATACATTCTTGTGTGGCATACTTGTGCTACTTATTTTTCTTTCCCCGAGAGTAACTTCTACTCAAATGAATAAAAATTCCCATCAGTATGTTAATTTGGTACGAGTAGCAAATCCATGTATTTGTTTATGAATGGAAAGGAGAGGGCACAGGTATCAGTGTGAGAGAAAGGTGATGGTGGGAGACGCAGTTTTACAATATTTTAAACTGTTCCTTAGTTTTGGGAGAGAGGTGAGTTTCTTCAAAGAAAATAAGTGCCCTCTTACTTAAAATGAGATTGAAATTTCAGAAATGTACTCTGAAAAAGTAGATCTTCACACAAAAACTAACATGCAGATTTAAAAACTAGACACAGTTTAATACAGGAATACCCTTGACAGCATCAGGAAAGCCCACACATATGCAAAAAGATGCTGGCTCTGCTTTTGTTCCGCCGACTCCAGTTTCTAAATTCTGGTCTTTCTCATTGTCTTTTTCTGTTCATGTCAGGTATAGTGGATTGCTTTCTTTCTTTTCTTTTCTTTTTTTTTCTTTTTCTTTTTTTTTTGAAACGGAGTCTGTTACCCAGGCTGGAGTGCGGTCATGCGATCTCAGCCCACTGAAACCTCCGCCTCCCAGGTTCAAGCAATTCTCCTACCTCAGCTTCCTGAGTAGCTGGGATTACAGGCGCACACCACCACGCCTGGCTAATTTTTGTATTTTTAGTAGAAACAGAGTTTTGCCATGTTGACCAGGCTAGAGATTTCTTAAGCAAAAATAGGTAATATTGGTTTACCATAATATGGAAATTCTTATTTGGGGAATGGAGCTTATTAACTTGATGGATTTTATCTAGTATATTAGCTACTTGCTAAAAAGTGTGTGTATAAATATAAATATATGATTTAGAAAGGAAAGAAGTGACAATATTTAATCTATAATGAAGACTTTGTTAAAATATTTAGGCATATATTTCTTGAGGGGTTCATAAAACAATCTAAATCATTAAAATCTCAGTGGTTAATGGTAAATTAAGTAATGATTATTCACTGCAAAATGGATGCAAAAAGAGAACCCCTGCAATGAACATTATCCTGGTGCATTTAAAACATCATTTTTGGCTGGGCATGGTGGCTCCTGCCTGTAATCCCAGCACTTTGGGAGGCCAGGGTAGGAAGATGGTTTAAGCCCAGGAGGTTGAGGCTGCAGTGAGCTGTGATTGTGCCACTGCACTCCAGCCTGGGCAACAAAGAGAAATCCTGTTTCAAAAATAAATAAACAAAATATAATTTGTATGATTAAGATATTTATGAAGCCCATCTAAGTAAGATCATTCTAATTCAATTTTCTAAAATCATTTGTTTCTTAGAAATCTCATGATTCCCAGAAAAAACATTTTAAATTGTAATACAGGTCTGACAACCATTTAGTCAAATAAGTTAAAACACACACACAAACTCATTTACTCACTTTGCCATCATCATCATTCAATCAGAAATTTTAATGTCAAAATAATACCAAATATCTCATTATACAGACACTTTTCAGCAAATTTGCTGTTTAGCAATCTCAGTGCTAATATGTTGTCCTAATCTTTCTCATTTTGCATTAGTCCAGCAAAAACATGACAGATGTGTTAAATAAGTCTTTAGATACAGGAGAAAATAACAAAATCCCACACAAAATTGAATACAAACTGTTTTAGGTGCTGTATTTTATATGTAGCTGGTTAGAGTAGGCCCAGAGCTAGATGCCAGATCACCAGACTCCCAGGCTATGTTCTTAACACTGTATTATTCTGTTTGTATGCATTTATTTGCTGTTAAAAATTAAATACCATATATATGATACGTGCTATTTGAGATCTAAAATTTTGAAGTTTCTAAAATAATCTGCTGGGTATAGTGGCTCATGCCTGTAATCCCTGCAATTCAGGAGGCCAAGGCAGGTAGTTCACCTGAGGTCAGCAGTTTGAGACTCTCCCGTCCAACATGGTAAAACTCCATCTCTACTAAAATACAAAAAATTAGCTGGGCATGGTGGCAGGCATCTGTAATCCCAGCTACTCTGGAGGCTGAGGCAGGAGAATTGCTTGAACCCTGGAGGTGGAGGTTGCAGTGAACCAAGATTGCACCGCTGCATTTCAGCCTGGGTGACACACTGAGACTACACCTTAAAAATAATAATAATAAAACATAATCTCTGTCAAATTCATTTTGCCCTGAGCATATTTATGTGTATGCCTGGCCTTCATGTTTGTTTTAAGACTGAACAAGACCATTCTTTGGAGGTTACTAACCAAGTTTCATATTTTCAATGTCATTTTCTAGTTACAACTGTGAAAATAACCTGATGGCAAAGTGTTTGGATAATTTAGTTTAGATACATTGATAGCATTTGTCATTTATATGAATTATAACCTTTTTGATTTATGAGCTGCAGCATAATCTGTTCATTTGGGGATACATCTTTTCAGGGTGTTATCATAGTATTTGTTTAGTATCATCACCTTCAAAACAATCTAAAAATCATGGTTTTTCATACATTTTAGGCAAATAGACTGACATCACCAAATGCAATGTAGAATACCTGACAAATGTCTTGAATTCATGATGTTGCCTATTGTGTTAGAGTTCACTTTGGTTGTTCACTAGTAATGGTGAAAAGGATTTGAGGTTAAGGACCATCTTGATGTTGGTCAGTTATCACAGATGGTACCTGAGACTCCTGCTTTTGCTGCTTAATTTCTTTTGACCTTATTTAATGTAATCATCTACCAGGTTGTCCCTTTGAGTATGACAAAATATGTTTGTACATTATACACAAAACATTTTATTGCTACTAATGATACATTCTTAATGTTTTTAGTAATAATTCTATTTTTCTTGTTTTCTTATTCTGCTATCCATCTCTCCAAAAACAAAATTTACCACCAACAAACCAAACTCTAGGTTTTAGAGTCTTTGCCAGAAGATGTAGGGTTTAACATTGAAATAAAATGGATCTGCCAACAAAGGGTAAGTAATTCTCTATGCAGCACATTGTGTACTCTCTCTGTCCTTTCTAAAAAATTCTTTCATTCCTATCTTTGTATTTTAATAGATTAAGCTAAACTGAAATCTCATTGTGGCTTCTTCATCAAGCACAATGCTTATTGGACCTTTTAAATAAAACCTATCTTACACTCATGCTAGTATGTGAGTACTTCAAATTAATGATGAATATTGTAGAAATTGCCATTTACATGTGTCTTGTGTGCACAATATGATGGTTTTGGGGAGATACTTATAAAGTGGACAGTTACATCTCTTGCATTTAATTTTTATTTCCCATCTAATATGTTTTAAATAATTTTCTAAGCAGTTTTCTACTGGTAACAGTAGCTAGTAATAATTACTCAGGAAAAAAAATTTCACAGTTATATTTTAAATCACTTCCAAATTTAGTCATTTCTTTGTTCAACAAATATTTTTAGAAAAGCTGCTATGGGCCAGGCATTTTCCAAGTGCTGGGGACAAGTAGTGCACAAAAGAGAATAAAGCTTTTTCTTGCTGGGACTTCTATTTCAGTTGTGGAAAACAATTAGCTAACCATTGAATATATCAGAGAGAATATGTGCAAACTGATGAGATGCATGGGGTGTTGGAAGTAGTTAATTCAGATGTCATGATTGGGCATTGAATTGGTTTCGGTCAGAATAATCTATGATTGCCCTCAAATCATGCTGTTTGTGACAAGCTGGTCCTCATAAATATGTAGTCAGTGCTCAACCAAGGTTTCTCTAATATGTGCCTTTTAGTTTTCTGAGCTAGAATTATTTCAGTGACTAGCACTTAAACCATTTAACATTTGGATGTCAACAGAGCTGACTTGGTGTTTTGGCTATATTTATTGAATTATTTTAATTAATTTTTGGTTGCTTCATATGCCCAAGACCCAAAGAATGAGACTTTTAAACTGGTAATTAACAATTAGTAGGTGCATTTTGTTAATGTGTTAGCAGATGAAATGTCCTATCATTTATGGAAATAAAGTCTTAGTGGATTGCAAAATTCTAGAGTTTTAGCTTTTAACTTTATTACAGAGTTTTAGCTTTTATTATAACTTTATTTTAACACAAAAGTCTATTGATGTTATAGTTAATAGTAACTTGCTTTTTGTGTGAGAGTCTCTATAACTGAATTATGATCTGTGTCATCACTAAATAGCGGTGTGATCATGGGCAGATCACTTAATCTTTTCAGGTTTCATCATCTGTAAAATAATAGTTGGACTGGATGCTGTCAGGACTTTTTTCTATCACAGCTTGCCAGAATAAAAACAGAGTTTCTAGCACGGTGATTTTACGGCGTGCAGTGACTTTATTTTGCTTTCTCTTTCACATAGGATGGAATATGGGATGGTAACTTATCAACATATTTTGACATGAATCTGTTTTTGGATATAATTTTAAAAACTGTTTTAGAAAATTCTGGGAAGAGGAGAATAGTGTTTTCTTCATTTGATGCAGATATTTGCACAATGTGAGTAATACTCAGGTTTTTTTCCTGTACTCTTAGAGTGTGTCCAGGACTTAAGTCACCAGTCTGGAGGTGGGGTAGTTGTCCAGCTTTCTCCCTTGATCTGTCCTCTCAAGTCATATCAGGTTGTGTGTATTCTCATGTCCTTTCTTGACTGCTTGCTTGCATGCCTACTACTCCTGTAAAGTCCACACCTACTGGGTCCTAGAGCCTTACACCCTTTATTTTACAGGCATGTCATACACTCCTTACCAGGTTGTAAGCTCCCAAGGGCTTTATAACTACTGATTTCTGAGAAAATTTTTGCTCTTGTATAGAAAGATTTTAAATTTATCTTTGATCAAAGAAATTTTTTTTGTGACAGGATCTCACTCTGTCACCCAGGCTACAGGGGTGCAATTATGACTCACTGCAGCCCTGATCTCTTGGGCACAAGCAGTCCTCCTGCCTTAGCCTCCTGAGTAGCTGGGACTACATGTGCATGCCATCAAGACTGGCTAATTTTGTATTTTTTTTTGTAGAAACGAGATCTCACCACGTTACCCAGGCTGGTGTCAAACTCTTAGGCTCAAGCGACCTGCTTGCCATGGCTTCCCAAATTGTTTGGATTACAGGCGTGAGCCACTGCACTGTACCTTGCCTAAATCTGTTTTTTTTTTTTTTTTTTTTTTCCCCAGTTTTTATTCTGCCACTGCCCGACCCCACCCTCATTCTTGCTGTCATCTTAGAAATTTTTATTTTTGGACTGAAAGGCAACACATGTTCATGGTGGTTATATCTGAGTAATGGGACTATACGCCTTTGTTGTCTGTTTGTTTAAAACAATTTTTTGTTTTTTTGAGACAGAGTCTTGTTCTGTTGCCCAGGCTGGGGTGCAGTGGCGTGATTTTGTCTCACTGCAACTTCTGCCTTCAGGGTTCAAGCAATCTTGTGCCTCAGCCTCCTGTAACTGGGACTACAGGCATGCGCATGACACTTGGTTAATTTTTGTATTTTTAGTAGACACAGGGGTTTGCCATGTTGGCCAACCTGGTCTTGAACTCCTGACTGCAAGCTCTCCGCCTGCCTTGGCCTCACACAGTGCTGGGATTACAGGTGTGAGCCACCATACCTGGCCTCATTTGTTTTCTTTATACTTTTAGTGTTTTCTAAAATTCCAAAAAGCAGTATTAGGTACCCCCTATTTAAAGGTATTTTTAAAATTATTTCTTTTCAGGGTTCGGCAAAAGCAGAACAAATATCCCATATTATTTTTAACTCAAGGAAAATCTGAGATTTATCCCGAACTAATGGATCTCAGATCTCGGACAACCCCCATTGCAATGAGCTTTGCACAGTTTGAAAATCTACTGGTAAGTTATATTTGAATTTTTATCTTTTAATTTTCTGTTTTAGAGGAGTAGTAAGGATTTCATTTTACTTTATACATCTAATGGTTAACGTTTTGAATAAACTGTAGCAAACAAGTAGCTGTACTTAAAAGTGAGGATATTAGATCTCAGAATGAAAAACAGTTAATAC
This sequence comes from Cheracebus regulus, assembly GCA_963574635.1. Classification (NCBI taxonomy): domain Eukaryota; kingdom Metazoa; phylum Chordata; class Mammalia; order Primates; family Pitheciidae; genus Cheracebus; species Cheracebus regulus. The sequence goes on along the minus strand of CAUYQU010008396.1, from coordinate 11,741 downwards.
AAAATTTGTTGTAGGCCCACATTAAATTTTTCAGTTTAACTTTCTGAATAGATTTTATGAATAATCTAAAAATGATTAGACTGCCTTTTAAAAAATATTATTCCCATTTTACAGATGTATGTAAGGTTGTTTTGATAGAGTATTCCATTAGTAAAATTGTTTGATGGCACATTCAATATGTATGTTTATAAATTATGTATATTTTATTAATATGTTGTGAATATATTTATGTATGAGATGTCCATTAAAAAGAATAAGAAAGTAATTGGAAGAAAAAAAATCTAACCTTTTCTTTTCCCACCTACTGTACTTTGGAGAGCACTGATCTAGAGTGTGGGAATCTAGCTTTGCAGTTAATATGTTTCTTTTTCATGCACAACTAATTTTTCTTCTTCTAGGGGATAAATGCACATACTGAAGACTTGCTCAGAAATCCATCCTATATTCAAGAGGCAAAAGCTAAGGGACTAGTAATATTCTGCTGGGGTGATGACACCAATGATCCGGAAAACAGAAGGAAATTGAAGGAACTTGGAGTTAATGGTCTAATTTATGATAGGTATTTGTTTTTTATGAAAAATTTAAATGGAATTTAGAAATATAGATTCCATCTTACAAAATTATAAATAAAATTAAACTTAGTTAAAATTCTGCAGTTCAGCCTAAGGTTATCTTGACATTTGCCTGTGGGTGTTTTCAAAGTTTGAAGGATACCAGAATCACTTGGGAAGCTCGTTAAAGATTCAGTTGACTGGGCCCTAACTCAGATACATTTATACTAAATCATCCTGGGGGTGAGGGGTAACTGCCAGCCCTTAGACCTCTTTTCTGTCTATACCAACTTTTTCAGTGCTCTTGTCCAATCCTATGGCTTTTCATAACTGTATATGTTCCCAAACACGTATCTTCAACTCAGACCATTCCCCAGACCTCTCTAGACTTTTATTTCCCGGTGCTGAAGCTGTTCCTCTTAGTCTTCCTGATTTCAGTCCTCAGTGACAATTCAAACCACATTCATAGTCTTCCATGACTGTTCTTTATCTCATACTCCAAATCTGGTCAGGTAGAAAAGCTTTTTTGTTCTGTCTTCAAAATATACTCTGAATCAGTCTACTCACCAAGTTAACTGTTGTCACTCTCAACTAAATCAGCTCATCTTTGGTGTGGATTGTTGAGGTAGCCTGCCCCCTGGTGACTGCCTCCACCCTTAACCATCAGGCTGTTTATTCCTAGTGCAGCAGCCAGAAGGGAGCTTTTAAAGACCTATGTCTGATCATGTTGCTACTTAAAAGTCTCCCACGGTTTTCTATGTCATCTAAAGGAAAAGCCAAAGTCTGAGGGCCCTATATGAGCCAATCTGCATCCCCCTAACCCCACCACCTTCCATCCCTCTTTCCCTCTCTGACCTTTCACAAATTTCTGCCGTCTGCTGTTTCCCATTCTTCAGAGAAAGACTTTGGTTAACAATTGAAATGTCACCTCAGTGAGGCCTTTCTTGAATAACCAATTTCAAATAACAACTTCTATTCACAGTGCACTTCCTGGCTTATCTCCATATCAGTTATCATCATCTGACTCACCACATATACTGTGTTATATTTTACTTGTTTTTTCTCCCTAGCCCCTTTTCTCCATCCTTCTTGGCACTAATGCACACATGCAAATGAGAATATAGGCTCCATGAGGAGGGTAAAGCTATTTGCCTGATTTGTTCATTGTTATTGAGGTTAGAACAATCTGGGGCACACAATAGGAATTCAAATAATATATTGGACAAATATCTCTCTCTCTCTCTCTTTTTTTTTTCCCATCAGCTTCCTTGGCAGCCACTAATCTGAGAACAAAAATGTTTTTTTAGTATAAAGACATTTGGTGTTAGAGTGGATGTCATATACTCTGCTGAGGGATTAGCAGGCTTGCTTATACAGGTGGACAACCATAGTGAAGGCTGGGATCCAGACCACTACAGCAAAGCAAGTCCCAAATCTTTTGGTTTCCCAGTGTATATAAATGTTATGTTTATACTACACTGTAGTATATCAAGTACATGGCAGCGTTGTGTCTTTGTGTCTGAGAAAACACAGTATATATCTTAATTTCAAAATATGTTATTAAGAAATGCTAATAATCTGCCTTCAGCAAATCATAATCATTTTGCTGCTGGAGGCTCTTGGCCTTGACGTTGATGACTGCTGACTGGTGAGGATGGTAGTTGCTGGAGGTTGAGGTGGCTGTGGCAGTTTCTTACAATAAGACAGAAATGATGTTTGCTGCACCAGTGGACTCTTCCTTTTACATAGTATTTCTCTGTTGCTCGTGATGGTGTGTCAGAGCATTTTCACCTATAGTAAAACATCTGTTTTGTTGGTTTTTGTTTTTTTGAGACAGAGACTCTGTCACCCCAGCTGGAGTGCAGTGGTGTGATCCTTGCTCACTGCAATCTCTGCCTCTCTGGTTCAAGTGATTGTTCTGCCTCAGCCTCCCGGGTAGCTGGGATTACAGGCATGCACCACCATGCCTGGCTAATTTTTTTTTTTTTTTTTTTTTTGAGACAGTTTTGTTATTTCACCCAGGCTAGAGTGCAGTGGTGTGATCTCGACTCATTGCAACCTCCGCCTTCTGGGTTCAAGTGATTCTGCTGCCTCAGCCTCCCAAGTAGCTGGGATTACAGGCATCCACCACCATGCCTGGCTAATTTTTGTATTTTTAGTAGAATTGGGGTTTTGCCATGTTGGCCAGGCTGGTCTCGAACTCCTGACCTTGTGATCTGCCCACCTTGGCCTCCCAAAGTGCTGAGATTACAGGCATGGAGTCACCACGCCCGGCCTAATTTTTGTATTTTTGTACAGATGAGGTTTCACCAGTTGGCCAGGCTGCTCTAGAACTCTCAACCCCAAGTTATCTACCCACCTTGGCCTCCCAGAGTAGTGATTTTACAGGCGTGAGCCACCGTGGCTAGCCAAAACGTCTTTATTTATTTTTATTTTCTTCTTTTTTTTTGAGATGGAGTCTCACTCTGTCACCCAGGCTGCAGTGCAAGGGCACAATCGGCTCACTGCAACCTCTGCCTCCCTGCAACCTCCACCTCCCAGGTTCAAGTGATTCTCCTGCGTCAGCCTCCAGAGTAGCTGGGATTATAGGCATGCATGACCATACCCAGCTAATTTCTGTATTTTTAGTAGAGACAGGGTTTTGCCATATTGGCCAGGCTGCCCTCAGGTGATCTGCCTGCCTTGGCCTCTCCCTGTAATCACCTGCTAGGATTATAGGTGTCCACCATGCCTGATCCCACAGTGGGTCATCTTTAAATTGGAGTCTGTTTTCTCAAACCCTGCTGCTGCTTTATTAACTAAGTTTCCATAATATTCTAAATCTCTTGTCATTTAAACAATGTTCAGGGCATTTTGCTGGGAGTGGATATATCTCAGAAGACCACTTTCTTTCCTCATCCACAAGAAGCAACTCTTCATCTGTTAAAGTGTTATCATGAGATTGTAGCAATTCAGTCACATCTTTAGGGTCCACTTCTATTTCTAGGTCTCTTGCTTTTTCCACCACATCAACAGTGACTTCCTCCACTGAAGTCTTGAACCCCTCTGTCATCTATAAGGATTGGTATCAGCTTCTTCCAAATGCCCTGTTAATGTTGATATTTTGATCTTGTCCCATGAATCAGAAATGTTCTTAATGGTATCTGGAATGATGAAAAGTTTTCAATTTTCCTTTGTCAAGATCCTTCAGAGGAACCACTGTCTATAAAGTTACAGTCTTTGAAATGTATGTCTAAGGTAATAAGACTCGAAAGTCAGAGTGACTCCTTGATCGGTGGGCTGCAGAATGGATTTTGTGTTAACAGGCATGAAAACAGCAATCTCTGTTAGAGCTCATGGGTGACTAGGTGCATTGTCAATGAACAGTAATATTTTGAAAAGTATCTTTTTTTTCCTGAGCTATAGGTCTCAAATTGTGGGCTTAAAATATTCAGTAAACCATGCTATGGATAGATGTGTTGTCGTCCAGGCTTTGTTACATTTCTGGAGCACAGACAGAGTAGATTAAGCGTAATTTTTCTTTTTCTCCTTTTTTGTTTTGTTTTGTTTTAATTCTATCCCTTGCACACAGCGATTAAGCATAATTTTTAAGGGCCCTACAACTTTCAGAATGTTAAATGAGTATTGGCTTCAACTTAAATTCATCATCAGTTGTATTAGCCCCGAACAAGAGAGGCGACCTGTTGAAGTTTTGAAGCCAGGCATTGGCATCTCTTAAGCTATGAAAGGTCTAGATGGCATCTTCCAATAGAAGACTGTTTCGTCTACATTGAAAATCTGTTGTTCAATGCGGCCACTTAAGTGATCTTAGCACGACCTTCTGGATACCTTGCTGTAGCTTCTCCATCAGCATTTGCTACTTCACCTTGTACTTTTACGTTATGGAGACAGCTTGTTTTCCTTAAACTTAATGAACCAACCTCTGTTGGGTTCCAAATTTTCTGCAACTTCCTTACCTCTCTCAGCCTTGCTAGAACCAGCGGGAGTGAAGCCCTTTGAATTTTTTGGCTTAAGGGAATGTTTTGGCTGGTTTGATCTTCTAATCCAGGCCATTAAAACTTTCTCCTTATCAGCAATAAGGCTGCTTTGCTTAACTGTCATTGTTCTGTTCACTGTAGTAGCACTTTCAGTTTCCTTCAAGGACTTTTCTTTGCATTCATAACTTGGGTAACAGTTTGGTGCAAGAGGCCCAGCCTTCCTCACTAATCTTTTATTTATTTATTTATTTATTTATTTATTTATTTATTTATTTTTTGAAGGCTGGTCAAGTGAAGCAGTGGGAGTGGAGAAGGAACAAAGAAATCTGTAACTGGTTGTGATCAATTAGTTGTAAACACCACTGCACTCGGACCAACCACTAATCTTAACTATTTCTAGTTTTTGATTTAAATTGAGAGATTTAAGTTTCTTCCTTTCATGGGAACTCTTAGAGTCCATTGTAAGGTTAATTGGCCTGATTTCAATATGGGTGTGCCTCAGGGAATAGGGAGGCCAGAGGAGAGGCAGAAAGATAGGGGAGAAGCTGGTCAGTGGAGCAGTCAGAACACACTGATTTATGGGTACGATTCGTGGCACCTAAAAGCAATTACAATAGTGACATCAAAGATTACTAATCACAGATCACTATAACAGATAGAATCATAGTGAGAAACTTTGAAATATTGCGAGAATTATCAAAATGTGACACAGGCATGAAGTGAGCACATACTGTTGGGAAAATGGCACTAACAGACTTGCTGAGTGCAGGGTGGTCACAAACCTTCAATTTGTAAGAAACACAGTATCTGAAAAGAGGCACAGGTGGGGCATGGTGGCTCATGCCTGTAATCACAGCACTCTGGGAGGAGGCCCCATCTCATATGAAATGAAATGAAATTATAAGAAATTTTAAAAAAAGAAGACAAAGTGCAGTAAAATGAAGATTGCCTGTGCTTGAGAAGTGTCATACAAAGAGTAAGTGATAAAATCTCACTAGACCTGCTTTAAACAATACTTGGCTTTGGTTCATATTACTATTCTTCCCATAAAATTTTATTATTTTCTTAATAAAGCTTGTTTTCCTCCCAGTATTTTGTCTCAATTAGTTTGGTTTTAAAATTGTAGTTCAAGTTAATCCTGGCTACCTAACTTTTAACCTATTTGGTTTATTTTGCATGAAACAGCATGCATGACTCATAGCTCTCTTTAACATTTCCAATTAATTTTATTAAAATTAAAGTTTTAAATTAATAATTTGAGACAAGTGCTGGCTTTAGCAAATTTTTGAATGTATATGGTTATATGTATGTTTTTGTTACAAGAAATGATTACAAATATTTTCAGGCAAGGAAGTGTATTATGAGATTATACCATTTATGGTTTTGTAGAGTATACAAATTTCAGGCAGATCCTTCATCTCAAGGGCTTTACTTGATTGGAACCAAATGTTGATATGTAATGGAGAACAGGAAGATACATGATGTAACAGGTGCTCAAGAAAGTTTTTCCTGACTTGGAGCTGTAAAGAGGAAGAACTGAGTTGGAATTTGGGGAATGGTTATGTTGACTTTGACAGGATTTGTGTTCTAGGCAGAGGCAAGAGAGTAAATCAGGGCACGACTGTGTTGAGGATTTTGGGGAGGTGGCCAGGCACTGGATTCCTGATAGGGTCTGAGGAGGGGTATGATGGTTGTGTTGAGTTGGTTTTTACCCTCAAAAAGTTTTTTTTTAATGTTTAATTTTAATCAAAGAAGTACATATATATACTTTAAAAATTCAAATAGTTTGATAAGTCTTATAATAGAAAACAATAATTTTTTTTTAATCTATTTCTTCCATTGTCCCTGGCTGAGACCCTATCCCCTCATATCTTTATTATCTGGCTCTTCTGGCAGTTACCTCTGTTTCTAAATAACCTGCTCTTGCTATTTTTTTTATTACCAAATTTAGACATCATATAGAAGGTTTTGAATTATTAGTGACTTGAAGCTTTTGAGGCATTTTGGATTGGAGAAAGGTGTGGTGAGAGTGTGTGTTTTCGATTATCAAACACTAAACTGCTACATAACATTTTCTGGTATTTTGTTTGGGAAATTTGCACTTAATGTGATGAGTAAGAGGCCATTTTTTAAATTTTTCTGAGACAGAGCTTGCTCTATTGCCCAGGCTGGAGTGCTGTGGCACTCTCTTGGCTCACTGCAACCTGGGTTCAAGCATTTGCCTACGTCAGCCTCCATCTCCCAGGTTCAAGTGATCCTCCTGCCCCAGCTGTAGTTTCGTATAGATTCAAGCTTTAATTATACTTTGTAAAACTTGTAATGATGTTCTTAAAATTAACCTATATTGTTGCATGTAGCTGTACCTCATTCCTTTTCATGGTCATATTAATATTCCATTGTTGTCTTTACCACAACTTACACTGCTATTTAAGAACATTTAGGTTGCTGGCAAGTAATTGCTATTGTATAGTGTTGCTATGAATATTAATGATAGTAAAGTGACTTTCAAACCTTTCTGCACTCAACCTATCTTATGTGGCAACCCAGTACACAGATAAGGTATGTTTACAAGTATGTACCTGAAACAGTTCACAGTGTCCTTTAGATACTTCCTGTTCATGTGTGTACTTCTTGGTGTGTGTGTGTGCACTTAAATTCTAGTCTTAACTTTCTGATCTGATTGTGTGACCCACTGGGTCTCTACTTGGCACATCCGTCTGTGGGTCAGGCAGTACAGCTTTTCCTGGTTCTACACTTATTGTAGCCTGCTAGCAGTTCTCAGGAGTAGGGCAAGGCATTATAATCCTGCAGGTAATGTGGAAACTTAATCAGGACATGATTAAGACCATATTTAAGTAATATGCCAGTTAAAGCTCATGAGGCATTCTATTCATAGCTGCTAGAATGACATTGTCCCTCTCGGAGTGATAGCCCTTAACACGTCTGCCATTGCACTGGGCTGCTCAGTACTGATTGGTTGGTTGTGCACAGCTATCATCCTGTACCCTGGTGTTCTCTGTGTTAGATCTCCTGTTTCCTGCAACCCATATCTTTTCCTCTCTTCGTTCAATGAATTTTATGAAACATGTTTTTCATATCTTCTTAAGAAAGGAGGACATGGGAGGTAAATGTTATCGAGGTCTTACATGTCTGGAAATGTTGTGGCTGTGCATAGAAGTCTGTTAGAAATACTTTAGAATTTTAGAAATACTCTCCATCATCTTTACTGCTCCAGTGTTGCAGTTGAGTGTGAAGCCATCTTGATTATGTTCCCACATGTAATCTGTTTCCTCTCTGGGAGCTTTGAGGGTCTTCCTTATGTTGCCAGTGTCCTGAAATTCTAGAGATGTGTTTTCTTACGGGTCTGGTTTTGCCCACTTTGCTGGACACTTGGTAACCCTTTTAGTCTGTAAATATATGTTCTTAAACTGGGAAAAATTTTTCAAAAATAGTTCTTTTGATTCTTGTCCCTTTCAGTTTTCTGGATTTTTTTTTTTTTCCTTATAGAAGTCTTTTTGTTTGAACCAACTAGCTCTTGAACCAGATTTCTCATTTTTTCTCCTGTTTGGTCGTGTGCTTGCGTGTGTGTGTGTGCGTGCGCGCGGTTCATTTGAAAAATTTTCTTAGTCTTTCTACTCATTCTATTGAGTTTTTCTGTTTGTTGTTGTTGTTGTTGTTGTTGTTGTTGTTTGGAGACAGAGTCTCACTCTATCACCCAGGCTGGGGTGCAGTGGCGTGATCTGGACTCACTGCAACCTCTGTCTCCTGGGTTCAGATAGTTCTCATGCCTCAACTTCCCAAGTAGGTGGGACTACAGGCACTTACCTGGCTAATTTTTTGTATTTTAGTAGAGACAGGTTTTCGCCATGTTGCCCAGGCTGGTCACGAATTCCTGAGCTCAGGCAATCTGCCTACCTTGTCCTCCCAAAGTGCTGGGATTACTGGTGTGAGCCACCCTGCCTGGCCTCTTATTGAATTTTCATGTCTGCTATTGTGTCTTTAATTTCCAAGAACTGTCTTTTCTTCTCTTAATATACTTTTTTCTATATATTTAGCATCCTATTCTCATTTAATGAACATACTATTTCCCAGTCATTAAGGATCTCTTTTTTGTTTCTGTTTTTGAGACTGGGTCTCTCTCACTTTGCTGCCCAGGATGGAGTGCAGTGACGCAGTCTTACCTCACTGCTGCCTTGACTCCCTGGGCTCAAGCAATCCTCCCACCTCAATCCCCTGGGTAGCTTGAACTGCAAGTACACGCTGCTACATCTAGCTAATTTTGGGGTTTTTTTTTTGTAGAGATGAGATTTTCCCATGTTGCCCAGGCTGCCCTCAAACTCCTGAGCTCCAGAAATCCTTCCACATCAGCTTCCCAAAGTGCTGGGATTACAGGCATGTGCCTCCATGCCCGGCCCATGATGGATCTTTTGTTTTTGTCATTTGGGGATATTCATCTGTTTTCTTTGGAATCTTCCATATTAGAAACTTTCTTGACCAAGTGCAGTGGGTTACACTTGTAATCCTTGCATTGAGAGGCCGAGGCGGGTGGATCACCCTGGCCAACATGATGAAACCCTGTCTCTACTGAAAATACAAAAATTAGCTGGGCGTAGTGGTGTGTACCTGTAATCCCAGCTACCCAGGAGGCTGAGGCAGGAGAATTGCTGGAACCCAGGAGGTAGAGGCTGCAGTGAGCCGAGATCACGCCACTGCACTCCAGCCTGGGCAACAGAGATGATCTGGGTGGCCAGTTGCTTCATACCTCTGATGTCAGTAGATTTAGAACTTTACCATTTGGCTGATCAGATTCCTTATAGAAGAATCTATGTATTCTACCTGGGGGTTCCAGGTCTGGCTGCCAGGGTTCTCATTAGTCAAGAGAGGGAGGAGAGCTGCAGGAAGAAGGGGTGTTGCTATATTTAGCATGTGACACATATATGCTGTCTCTGAATTGCCTCAGTGCTGATGGCTTTGTAAAATGCCCAAATTATCTCCATTTCAAGAGACATGCTGTTTACTTCTCAAAATGAACCTCTGTTGGTTAGGGGATAGGGGCAGCCACAACAGCAGGGAGTAGAGGAAAGGAAATAGTTCATTTGGATCAGAGTTTTCCCCTTATCCTCCCTTAGTTCCTTTCCCTTTCACTCCCAACTGAAGAGGAATGTACTGCTGCTTTTATTAATTTAATTTTTTTTCTAGTTTAAAAGACAATTCACTGTACACATTTAATTTACAGTTTTGTACATTGTCTTAAAATGAATGGGACTGCTTTTCTACTTGAGCCATTTTTAACCAAAGCAAAATAACCTAAGTAATACGAAGTGATAAAATACAGCATAAAGATACAAAAACAGACATACTAATTCTAGTTAGAAATGTAATTACAATGTCACATTTTTTATAATTCACAACTATGTTTAGGAAATCACACACACATAGATCACTGATTTGAATGAAGTGCATACATTTGTGGCAAATCTTTGTAGTTACAAAAAAATTATCAAATAAAATTAATATTTATTTCACTTTTGTGTCATATTCCTGGATCCTTTACCAGTGGTCACATGAGGAAAAAAGCAAAAGCTAAAGAAATTAAAAACTGAAATCAGAATCACTAATTTTATCAAGTAGGGAAACAAATAAGTTAAAATCTAAAAGCCATCAGCAAGAGCACAACAAAGACAATGCTGTAAAAAGAAACAAAATTGCTAGGAAACTGTATGCACCGTAGTCTTTCAAACCAGCAGAATATGCTCCTGCATACAATAGAACATCAACAGAATTTTTTTCCTGTAAAGTATACAGATGCCAAGTTGTTTTTTGAATATCGTGGATAGGTAAAATGTATGTGTAATTAATGGTAATTCTACTCAACGATTAGAGTGGACCAGGAACACATTTATGGATTTTAGGATGATGTGTACTACAATTCTTTGATTGGTATAGTGGACACTCTTAACACCTCCCCCCCCTCCCCCGCCCAAAAAAAAAGTCAACACAGAAGTACAAGACAAAAGCGAATGAGAAAATGAGACTTTTTACGTCTTAGCAACATTTGGAGGGAAATCAAATTTAAATGCAATCTACTCTGGTTTTTGAAGAGGCTTTGATTCAGCTCCCAAATCTCAGTTGCTTGACATGGTCTCTTATGAGAGTACTCAGAAGATATTTTCTTAAATAACAAACCTATTTTTAGTGGTAGAGCCGTTCTTAGTAGTTGTGTCTATGTGGGACTCATAGCTAATCACTATCTTTGGAAGAAGTCCTGACCTTTCCTTGTATACCCTCCCTATATGTGTAACAGCTTTTCTGTTTTCACATTCAGTAGTCCATACTGCTATTTTATCACCTTTAGCTCTAACATTTACAGCAGCTCCACATACATCATCACTGTAGTCATCAAAAGATTCTTCAATAAGGCACAGTAGACTCTCTAGCCAAAAGTGATCAAGGTCACTTAGTCTCTGCTGTTTGTTTAATGTGATTAGCCATCATCCTCCCCGTTTTTCTCGTCTTTCCATAGGCTCAATACCATCCTTAAAAAGTGAGTAGTCACAGCCAGGCATTAAATTACTACATACCTGGATATGGTTGTACAGAGCCCAAAAGTCTCCAACAGGATCAAACTTAGAAATAGTGTTCTGGGTTAGCAACCTCCTGATAAGACTGTTTTCTCCTGCAGTTGGGAGATTAGTAGTAGGGGTGGTTTTCTACCTCTGGCCTGTGAGCCAGCCTTTTCAGTTCTCTTACTGAAAACCTTTTAGTTCTTACTTATCCATCTGTTTTCCAGTTTCCAAAATGTTACAGCTTTGTCTCTTGGGTTTTTCTCATACTTACGGATTTTTTTAAAAAAGAATCCCTTTGTTTTATTTTTAATGGGACATAGGGAGAGAATGAAGTTAGATGTTTGTTCTGTCTTGATACCTTAACCCAGAGGTCATTTTTCATTCTCTTAGATATGTCTTAAATTAGTAGAAACTCTTTGTTTTAATACAGTCAGATCTCAAAATATATATATATATATGTGTGTATATATATATATATTTTTTTTTTTTTTGAGGTGGGGTCTTGCTTTGTCACCCACGCTAGAGTGCAGTGGCATGATCTTGGCTCACTGCAACCTCCACTTCCTGGGTTCAAGCCATTCTCCTGCCTCAGCCTCCTCAGTAGCTGGGATTACAGGTGCGCACCACCACACCCAGCTAATTTTGTA
>CAUYQU010008395.1:0-36623 GCA_963574635.1 Cheracebus regulus | reverse complement strand
ATAAAAAAAATAAAAATAAATAAATAAATAAATAAATAAAAAGACCAGCCTGACCAACATGGTGAAATCCCGTCTTTAAAAAAAAAAAAAAAAAGATGGGGTTTCACCATGATGGCCAGGCGGGTCTTGAACTCCTGACCTTAGGTAATGGATGAGGTCTTTGGAAGAGCAGCCAGATCTTCCAAAGTGCTGGGATTACAGGCGTGAGCCACTGTGCCCTGCCCCTCTGCTCATCTCATCTGTAAGACAGAGAAATAGCTGTTTACCTCCAGGGTTGCTGGGAACAAGAAAGCCTCAGGATCTGTAAAGCAGAACTGTGGCTGCTCCCAAACAAACACTCCTGGTGTATGCGCATTGAGTTGCTGGGTGGGGACAAGGCCCAATCCTCCAGCTCTTCCTAGCCAAGATAAAGGCTTGGATGAATTAGTTTTTATATGTGTTTTCTTCCCTTCTGTTTGTCTTTTGAATTTTACTGGGCTTATATGAATATTAAAATTATTTCCCAAGAAGCCATCCAAGCCAGAATGTTCTAAGACATGGTTAGAGCTAGAGAAAAGCGGGGAGAGGTACACAGAATCTTCATCCCTTCCCCTTCCATCCTCCAGCACAGAGCACGACCTCCATCCCCTCCCTACTAGAAATGGGATGGGGAGAAAGGTGGTGCCAGCTTGAGAGAGAGGGTGGGGAGGGGGAGGGAGGGAGGCAGGCAGGGAGGGAGGGAGGATAGCCAGTCCTCACCTGTGGATTTCTGAGGTGCTCTGGAAATCAGTTTTCCTCACCAGTAAAAAGGCATAAGATTACCCATGGAGCCATTGGGAGTACTCAGTACAGTTAGGCGCTTTGAGTAATTTTGCTACTTCAAAGCACTTTGTTAATGGTACAACATGGTTCATGCTTGTTTCCAGAAAATCCAATAGAAAAAGTTTCCATCCATATCCATGTGGGGAGGTGGTGGCACAGGGAAGCCCAAGGCCACCTTCCTCCCCTACTGCCTACGAGGTGACCTCAGCTGCTGGGTCAGCAACAGGCGTCTGTCCTTGGGGGCAGCACTTCCCGTTTCTCCATGCCCCTTGTGAGATGAAGGGTGGGACAGGAACTCTGTGTGGCCTTGGGTAACCTGCTTCAGCTCCCAGAGCCTCAGTTTATTGGTCTGTGAAATGGGACACTGTTGTGCCTTCAGAGGCTGTTGTGAGGACTGAGGGAGCTGGTGCCGGTTATACACACAGTAGGTGCACAATAAATCTTAGCTGCTATTCCTCTGAAGTGGGTAGGGTTGGGTGTGCAGGATGCAGATAGGCCTCCAGCTCCTCCCTGCTCCCTCAAGAGGTGGGAATGAGCAGGTTTCTAGTTCAGAGATTCTGTTCTGTGAAACCCCGGGCTCAGGCTGACCTTGGTGACTTTGGGACAGGAGCTGAAGACACAATAACAAAACTGCACTGTGATGTGCTGTTCTTCATTTGTACCTTCCAGTTGCATTTCTTTACCTCTCCCACCGGCCCTCCCCCCATTGCCTTTCCCTCCATCACCAGGCACATCGTAGGTGTTCAAAGCATGTTCGTTAATAAGAGTCATCGGGTCAGAGTGCCCAGGGCAGATGCCTGTATTAGAAAGGCAGCCACAGCCTCTCCTGACCAGACTGTCAACCCTCCCAGGAAGAACCTGGAAGGTCAGTGCATAGAAACACCTGGGAAACTCAGATTTCTCATCTGTAAAATGGGAGTAGTATTAGTACCTATTTTCTCTTTCATGGAATTGCTATTGTGAAGGACTCTGTAGATCAATCACTCACTACCTTCTACCTGTCCATCTGTATATGGCGGGGGCTGTGCTAAGTGCTACTCGGCACTGGGGACGAGCCCAGTGGGGTCTTGGCTTTGTGGAGCCTACAGCTTAAAGGAGCAGGGGTTGGGTTCATGGTAGCAATTTTTTTTTTTTTTTTTTAAATGGAGTCCCGCTCTGTTGCCCAGGCTGGAGTGTAGTGGAGCAGTCTTGGCTCACTGCAACCTCCACCTCCTGGGTTCAAGCAATTCTCCTGTCTCGGCCTCCTGAGTAGCTGGGGTTACAGACACAATGCCACCACACCTGGCTAATGTTTTTGTATTTGTAGTAGATACAGGGTTTCACCATATTGGTCAGGCTGGTCTCAAACTCCTGACCTCAGGTTATCCACCTGTGTCGGCCTCCCAAAGTGCTGGAATGACAGGCGTGGACCACCATGCCCAGCCTGTTATTCTTATAACCCATGAAAGGAGTGGCCTGAACACTTCATCCCAGATTCCCTCTGCTGAATGAACTGTGCTTATAAAATGCCCCCTCACGTTGAATCGTGTTTAAAGCAGTTGTCCACAGGTGGTCTTGATGAATCCTTCATTTAGTAGATTATCCTACTGTTTTGAAGATGAGGAAATTTCACCTTGGCGAAAGGAAAGTATATCCTCAAGGTCAGCAAAGCCGGGTGGCCTGGGCCTCTCCAGTGGGATGCGGAACCCGGCCTTGATCCTGGTGGACACAGAGCTTCCAAGAGGCTTTTCCCGCACGCCAGGGGTTCCAGGCTGGAGGAGCTGGGGGTGCTGACGGTGGTGGTGGTCTGCACTGATGCTCCGGTCAGCACAGGGGGCGTTCTCCTGCAGTAAAATGCCAGCTCAGTGAGTTTCAATGTCCCCGTCCAGGGTGGCTTCGACACTGTGGGTGGCCCCATCCTCTGGAAAGTGTTTCCCCAGTGGCTGCCTGGTCTACGCAGACCTGCGACCTGGAGTCTCCACATGGAAGAGAATTCGAAATGTTCTAACAAGCACCTCACAGCACCTGCTTTGAGAACGCTGCCCGGTGGGAGCCTTGGGGTGGGGGGAGTGGCAGCTCTGGCTTTGAATGAATTAAAATCCCCGTCCATCCAGCCCTTCAGGGGCAGGTGGGGGCCCTGCGCGGCCGGCACCCGGCAACCCTGTCTGTGTCTGGTTGCAGGGAACATCGAGTACAGCTGCCCGGCCACCAACGAGTGCGAGATCACCAAACGGAGGCGCAAGTCCTGCCAGGCCTGCCGCTTCATGAAATGCCTCAAAGTGGGGATGCTAAAGGAAGGTAAGACGCCCCTCCCCCGCGAGGTGGCTTTGCCGGTAGGCTCTGCTTTCTGGGGAGCTCTCGTTGCCGGTGAGACAACCACGAGCTATGGACCTGTGTCCCAGGGTGAGACCCCTTCGGCGCCTGTCTCCTCCCACAACCTGCCAGCCCGCTTCCAGCCATGGCGCCTGCACGGCTCCCCTCCTTTAGGGAGGTGGGAATTGGAATTTCTCCATTAAGGATCCTTCAGAACCCCTGACTCCACTTGGGCCCCAGAGAGTTGGGCTGGCACTCTGGGAAGGCCCTCCTTTGGGGCAAACCCCCTCTCCACCCTAGGAGGGGCAGGCATAAGAGGCCGTTATATCTCCAGCACCCGTGAGGGCTTGGGGGTGAAAAGGACAGACACATTAAGGCCGGGAATGATAAATAATGTTCCCTTCACCTGTGGAGAAAGGCATTTGTTTTCTGGTGGGTGGACAGGACGTGGCTCTCACCTTGGGAGTGCTGCTCCCTTCCTTGTTCCCTCTCTTCCTGTCCTCTCCCTTGCTTCTCCTTTCTCTCCCTGGGTCCTCTGTTTCTAGAGCTGTGCTGTCTGATAGGACAGTCACAAGCCACACATGACTCCCGAGCACCGGTCCAAACTGAGAGGTGTGCTGAGTGTAAAACACACGCCCGCTCGAGAGACTTAATAGGACCATAAAAAGCAGTGTAAAGTCTGGTGGTGATTGTGGCTGGATGTGGTGCCGCATGTCTGTAATCCCAGCACTTTGGGAGGCCAAGGTGGGTGGATCATCTGAGGTAGGGAGTTCGAGATCAGCCTGACCAACATGGAGAAACCCCGTCTCTACTAAAAATTCAAAATTAGCTGGGTGTGGTGGCACATGCCTGTAATCCCAGCTACTCAGGAGGCTGAGGCAGGAGAATCACTTGAACCAGGGAGGCAGCGGTTGCTGTGAGCTGAGATTGCGCCATTGCACTCCAGCCTGGGCAATGAGCGAAACTCCATCTCAAAAAAAAAAAAAAAAAAAAACCAAACAAAAAACTTGACTTCATGCAGAAAGGCTAATCTTCTGGACATGTTGAATTAAATAAAACATATTGTGAAATTAGCATCACATGCTTCTTTTTATCTTGTTTAATGTGGCTACTAGAAAATTTGAAATGACACATGGCTCTCATTATTGGGACAACTGCGCCAGGTCTCCTCCTCTTCCTTACCTTCTCTATTGATTTACTCCGTTTTTTAAATTTTAAAATATTATCAATAGAGACAGAGTCTTGCTATGTTGCTCAGGTTGGTCTCAAACTCCTAGGTTCAGGCAGTCCCGCACCTCAGCCCCCTAAAGTGCTGAGGTTACAGGCGCACACCACCACAACTCAGCTAATTTTTTGTATTTTTAGTAGAGGGTTTCACTACATTGGCCAGACTGGTCTTGAACTCCTGGCCTCGTGATCTACCTGCCTTGGACTCTGAAAGTGCTGGGATTACCGGCGTGAGCCACCGCACCCAGCCTGACCTGTTGTCTGACATCCAGAGAGGAAGCTGGATGTGAGAACAGCAGGCTGTGCAGGGGGCCAGGGGCCACTTGGTTGCAGCGTGCAGGCTCCTCCCTGCCTACTTGACAGTATCTGGGCATTTAGAGCAGTCGGAAACCTCATTGCTTTCAATATAGCCCAGAATTTCACAGGTGACAAAACGTGACCCTGCAGCGGTTGGGGTGAGATGACTCCCACCCTCAGTCGCACATTCATTTGAGGGAAGCTGGGCCCAGAGGCTGGAACCCCTCTTGCCCTGTTCAGTGTCTGCTCCCGTGGCACAGGGCAGGGATGGGAGAGGGTGAGAGGAGAAGACCCCCGCTCAATTCCTGGACCATCTTGTAAACACTGAACGAGTCTCTTGATGGCCTACGCAGTGCTTGGAAGACAGGAGGGCACTTTCTAGTGGCTTCCCAGAAAGCAGGCAGTGCTGAGGAGGTGCACTGATGGCAGGGAAGGAGGTGGCCGGGCCCACTGTTGACTGGTGGCTGCTCAGATATCCAGACTTGCACTTGTCAAAGAACCGAGGTAGAGGCTGTGTGTCCCAGGATGATGGTATGGGGGTGCTGGGAGGACAGGGGCATGAGACCCCCACTGCCTCAAGTGGGGAGGACGTGCATGGGGAGCCCTGGTGTTGACACCCTGTCCCCCTACCCCACTGCAAATAGCCCTTTGGTTGATGGCCTTTACCTAGGGTGGCAGCTGGGGCCTCCCAGGCAGGCATGCTGCGCCTGAAAAGGCCCTTTAAGGAGCTCTGCCTGAAGGAGGAAGGGACAGCTGCTGGAATGCTTCCTCCCCTGCTCCCCACCACTGCTGGCAGGTCCAGATCCAAGAGTGGGGAGATCACACAAAGGCTCCCAAGTGTGGACAAAGCAGAGAGCCTTGGTTAGTTTCTGTCCCCCGCAGGGCCTTGGCGAGATCCTGGGATCTGAAGCTCCGGGGAGACCCACCCCCGCAGGAGGAGCACGCCTCCTTTAACAGCCTGGGCTCCTGCCAGGCGGGGGCCGGTGGGGGGTGGGTCTTGGCAGCTGTCTGGCTCGGCTTTTGTTTGGGTGTCCCTCCGGGCTCTGCAGGCAAGGCCCCCCCCCACCCAGACCAGCGTGGGCTCTTCGCCCACCTCAGACTCTGATGGGATTCTAAAAGGCAAACTTCACCTTCCCCAGGCTGCTCCTCCGTTGTAGGGTCCCTCTGTGGGCCTCTGTTGCTGGGGGAGGGATGGTGGTGGGGCCAGGGGCTTGCGGGGGCTGAGGAGGGAGAGATGTGGGTGCCTCCGCCCTCTCCGGTCCCCTCGCTACACATCTGAACACCACCTTCCCCGTCTATCCAGACACACTCTCCTTGTGTTTTATGATTTTTCCTTACTGAGGTAAAATAATCAGAGATTGTTTCCCAATTTGGGGGCCCAGCAACAGCCACAGAAGAGATCAGACTTGGGGCTTCCTCTAGCTCTCCCTCTCCTTTAAGGCTGTGGCCAGTTCAGGGATCTAAGCTTTTTAGATTCTTCACATGGTTGGGGACAGATCCCATGGCCACCTCCCTGTGCCTTTCTCCCGGGGACATCCAGAGCAGACCATAAAAAGCAGGAGATGTCCAAAGGCTTATCTTGCTTTAAGCAAACCCAGTATATAAAAATCTGTATTTTCATAGAAAAAAGTAATTTTTCTCTTTTAAAAATTGAATACAAAATCTGGATTAGGAATTGGTGGCCTGTGTTCTGCCCCTGGTTGTTAGGTATTTTTGTTGTGTAATTTTATTCCTCACACCCACATGTTTCCATTTCTTCACTGTAAAGCGGGGATGTGGATACCTGCTCTCCGTCACCAGGTAAAATTGGGGATCTGGGACAGATGGGACAGCTCCTCTTGGCAGAATACACTGTAGGATTGCTTTGCAATGACAGCTCCCTGGGTGCATTAAAATACTCTAGTGTTTGATTCAGGCTGGGCACAGTGGCTCATGCCTGTAATCCCAGCACTTGGAGAGGCCAAGGTGGGCAGCTCACCTGAGGTCAGGAGTTCAAGACCAGCCTGGCCAACATGGCAAAACCCCATCCCTACTAAAGATAAAAAAGTTAGCTGGGCATGGTGGCATACACATGTAATCCCAGCTACTCAGGAGACCGAGGCAGGAGCATTACTTGAACCTGGGAAGCAGAGGTTGTATTGAGCTGAGATTATACCACTGCACTCCAGCCTTGGCAACAAAGCAAGACTCTGTCTCAAAAAAAAAAAAAAAAGAAAAAAAAAATTATGGTGTTTGATTCAAAGACACCCTCATTTACACTCAGCTTTTCATTAGTCTGCCCCTTGTGTTTGGGGAGGCAGACTAGCGTCTGGCCACCCTGATTTTCTTCCTGGATTTGTTGGTGGGAATCTTAAAAGGAGGCCTTGTCTTGGGCTGGTCCCCACTGTGGGTTCTAGAATTAGGATGGGTGGTTCCTCTGGTAGTCAGCCTTTGCAGCCTGCCTAGGGATTGGACTGACTCAGCCCCTAATCCAGAAGAGCCCTGGAAAACCACTTGCTGCATTTCCTAGGGTGCTCCCCACGTCCTCAGTACAGCTCTGGAATTTCAGCAATTCTCTCTAGACAGCCTGTCCCTCCCAACTTCACCTCCTCCTCACCTCACCTCACTCCCTCGTGCCACCAGCCTCCCAAGCCCGCTCCATTTCTCCTCTGCTCAGCCCCTGCCTGCCTTTCCCCAAGTGTTTTCTAAAAGATATTTGATTTCAATGAAAGCTGGGCTGACATCCATGCAATATGCTCTCACTTGCTTTGTGCTTGTTGGGAAGGTGGAGGGCGCCTCTGGGAATTCTGGGTAATTGTGTTAGTGGCCAGCTCATGTCAGGAAATTAAAAGGAGGCCCTGATCAGGTTCCCACTGCATGGGATGTAATGGCCTTGTATTTATAGAGTATTCTGCCTCTAGCCCATGACAGAAATACCATCTTTCTGGCTCTGTGAATGAAGAAAGAGAATGAGAGATGATTTGCCTTTAAACATTCTTTTTCTTTTCCAAAATATATTAGTGTTGTGAAACAAACCAACTCTCTACCACTTTACTTATTTGTTTATTTATTTTCCCTGAGATGGAGTCTTGCTCTGTCACTCAGGTGAGAGTGCAGTGGTGTGGGCTCAGCTCACTGCAATTTCTGCCTCCCAGTTTCGAGCAATTCTCCTGCCTTAGCCTCCTGAGTAGCTGGGATTACAAGCATGTGCCACCACACCCAGCTAATTTTTTTTTGTATTTTTGGTGGAGGACTTCATTCCTATAGTATTTCTCTGCTTTCAACATCATCGAATTCTCCTTCACGACTGGATCATTTTCATTAGCACACAAGCATACTTCTGTTCTCCCATTATGAAAACAAAATTAAATCGTTTTTAACTTTTTTCTTTTCTTTTTTTTTTATTTGTGATGGTCTCATTCTGTCACCCAGGCTGGAGTGCAGTGGTTTGATCTCGGCTCACTGCAACCTCCGCCACCCAGGTTCAAGTGATTTTCCTGCCTCAGCCTCCTGAGTAGCTGGAACTACAGGTGCCCACCACCACGCCTAGCTAATTTTTATATTTTTAGTAGAGACAGGGTTTCACTATATTGGCTAGGCTGGTGTCAAACTCCTGACCTTGTGATCCTCCATCTCGGCCTCCCAAAGTGATGGGATTACAGGTGTGAGCCGCTGTGCCTGCCCTATTTTTCAACTTTTAAAAAATATTTTAAAATTGTTTTTAGATTAAAAAAGTAGGGTTTTGCTATGTTGCCCGGTCTGGTCTCGAACTCTGGTGCTCAAGCAACTACTCACCTCAGCCTCTCAAAATGCTGGGATTATAGGCATTAGTCACCATGCCCAGCCAAAAATTAAATTAAATTTTAAAAAATCCACAACTGTATTTTGACCCTTCATCTTCATGCAGATATTGCTACCTGATCCCACTCTTTCTGAACAAAACCTCCAAAAGCAATTGACGGCACTTGCTGTCTTCATTTTCCCATCCCATTCACTCCTTTAACAAGTAAACATTGAATAGATCCAGAAATATACTTATAGTATATTAGGTAGTATAAGGCTAGGCTGCCTTTTTTTTTTTTTTTTTTTTTGAGACAAAGTCTTGCTCTGTCACTCAGGCTTGAGTGCAATGGCACGATCTTGGCTCATTGCAGCCTCTGCCTCCCGGGTTCAAGCAATTCTGCTATCTCAGCCTCCTGAGTAGCTGGGATCACAACCGTGTGCCACCACACCTGGCTAATTTTTTATCTTTTTAGTAGAGATGGGGTTTCCCCATGTTGGCCACGCTGGTCTTAAACTCCTGAACTCAGGTGATCCACCTGCCTCGGCCCCTCAAAGTGCTGGGATTACAGGTGTGAGCCACTGCTCCAGGCCAGGCTAGGCTTCTATAAGAAAGAGTCTCCTTTTCCCCTCCACAAAACAATACAAACCCCAAAACCACCCAGAAGCCTAAGCAGGATAGAAGTTTTATTCCCACTCATTTCTTATGTAATAGTCCAAAGGTCGCAGGCGATCCAGGACTGGTTGGCAGCTCTACCAGGCTTAGCATGTGGCTTACCTTTGCGGAGCCCAGTTCTTCCCGTCTCACAGACATCTAGAAGGAGGAAAGGTCCCATGTGAAGGGCAGGACCAGAGGTAGCACATATCTATTCTTCCCACTCATAGCCCATTGGTGGAACTGAGTCACAGGGCCACACCTGTCTGCCAGGGAGTCTTGGAATTGTAGCCATTACCTGGAATGCCATGTACCCAGCTAAAACTCTGTTGGTGTGGAAGAAGGGAATGACATATTTTCAAGGACCTGTATTTTTTTTGTGTGGGAATTTTGTTATTGTTGTTTTTAAAGAGATAAGGTCTTGCTCTGTGGCCCAGGCTGGAGTACAGTGACATGATCATAGCTCACTGTAACCTCAAACTCTTGGGCTCAAGAGATCCTTTCCTGTCAGCCTCCCAAGTAGCTGGACTACAGGCATGTGCCACCATGTGGGGCTAATTTTTTTTTTGAAATGGAATCTTGCTCTGTTGCCAGGCTGGAGTGCAGTGGTGTGATCTCAGTTCACTGCAACTTCTGCCTCCTGGGTTCAAGCAATTCTCCAGCCTCAGCCTCCCAAATAGCTGGGACTACAGGCATGCGCCACATACCCGGCTAATTTTTATATTTTTAGTAGAGATGGGGTTTCACCATGTTGGGCCAGGGTGGGCTCAATCTCCTGACCTCTGTGATCCACCTGCCTCGGCCTCCCAAAGTGCTGGGATTACAGGCATGAGCTCCTGCGCCCAGCTGTGTAGACAAGATCTTGCTATATTGCCCAGGCTGGCCTTGAACCCCTGGCATCAAGCAACCCTCCTGCTTCAGCCTCCCAAAGTCTTCCCTAGATATTTTAGACCTCAATATCTAACTGCCCTATTGGCATTTCCACTTGGGTCCCTTATGAGACAAACACAGATTAAACATGTCTAGAGAGGAACTCTAGGTTTGAACCATTCTTCCTTCTATCGCTTCTAGTCTTTCCCATCTCAGGGATGGTGGTGCTAGTCACCTATCGCTCAAGACAAACCTGGAGGTCATCCTTGACTCCACCCAGATCAAAGTCCAAAACGTTTTTCAGATTCTTTTACTTTTCTTCATCTCCATGGTCATGACCCTGGTCCAGGGAAGCATCGTTTTTCTCCTGGACCATTGCAACAGTTTCCTAACTGGACTTCAGATTCCACTCTTGGTCCTTTTTAATCCCCCTAGCAGTGGTCTTGTTAAAGCACTGGTAAGATTCTGTCACTTTGCTTTACATCTTTCAGTGACTCTCCATTGCACTTCAAATATAATCCAAACACTGCTTTGGTCTTCAAGATCTTGCATGATCTACCCCTCCCTGTCTCTTCATTTCCTTTCCTTTCTGCTCACTCCTGCCCACTCTGCTCCAGCCTCCCAGGCTTATTTGTGACCCTCAAACATTACAAACTGTTTCCCATCTTAGGACTTTCAGGGCCTTCCCTCTGCCTGGAATGCTTTCCCCAAGGCTGGCTCCTTAACCTTCCGACTTCAAGTTAAATGTTATCTTCTCAGAAAGGCCTCCTTACCCACACTATTACTTGCTATCATAGCCGCTTGTTTGCTTCTTCATTGAACTTCTTTCAGTCTGACATTATCTTATTTGTTTGTTTATTTGCATACTTTGCTCTGGCTACCTCTAACACAGTCATTCTTAATTCAGGCTCCAGGATGACAGATTGCCTTTAGGTGGACTCAGCTCTAGGGTGGGTAGTGGCTGCCTAGAGTGCATGATTGAAAGGCTTCTTAGGCAGTATCTGGGATCAGCAGGCAAGAGTGCTATGATTGATTAGCAATGTCTGCCACAGACTAAGAAATGGAAGGTGGGGCACAGGTGAAAAGTATTTGCCTTGCCTGATCTGGTCAACTGATTTTCAGTGATTTGACCAAGGCCACACAGCTAGTAAATGACAGAGTTGGGTGGAATCTTGTCTCCTTGGCTATGTGGAATTCCTTCTAAGAAGCCAATACAACCTCACGGTTGATGCCTTGGCCAGAAGTGAAGCCTGTAGCCCTTTCTTAAAGGGGAAGAAAGAGGAAAGGAAAGGGAAGCTGGGTTGAAATAACTCCTCTGTTTCAGGTATACAGTTTTGAAGACTTCTTGGCAGTTGGGAAGGTAGGCTTAACATAGTTTTGTTAAAATGTCCTTGGGGACATGGTGGCATAGTGAGAAGTATCTGGAGGAGCCCAGCATGATAGCAGACGCTCCTTTAATAGGCAGAATTCTGGGGGGTCATCACCCACTACCACTTACCCACTGCAGTGCCCAGAGCCCACAGAGCAGCTGGCAAAAGCCCCGGAATATTAGGTGTCATGTGTGTCTGTTTAGCCTCGAGGCTCTCTCTCTTGGCTTGTAGGAAGTCAGGTGTGAGGCACTCTGCCTTTACGGTGTGTCACTGGGGTCAGAGGCAGCCTGAAAGAGCCACTGTGTCTGAGGTCGCAAGGCAAGCTTGCCTGTCACCCAGAAACTCACACAGGACAGGTGGCTGAAGGAAGCCCAGTATATGCAGGAAATGTGGCTGAGAGTTCAGGGCATCTCACTGGGCCAGAGTGCCCATCAGCGTGGCCACACAACTTCTGGGCCCTCAGGGGCTTATGATACCCATGTCACCTTCTGGGTGGCTTTCTCTTCCTCCTGGAGATGGGTCAGCTATAGTTTGGTAGAACCTACAGGCAAGGAGTTCACCCCCAAGTTGCCTGGGAAGAACACTGGTCACATAAAAGTACTGAATAAAACAGGTTTAGCACAGTGTTCCCCAGACCTGGCACATAATTAGAATTAGCAGAGGAGCTTTGGAAAAATACTCACTCCTGGACATCTCCCGAGACCTACTGACTCAGAGCCTTGAAGGGGTAAGTCCTCAAGGTCTGTGCTGTTCAAAGGCTTTCCAGGGCATACTGATGATTATATGGGACTGGCAGTCACAAGTTCAGGGCAAAGAAGATAGGACTTGGAGGTCTGAAATTCAAGGTTCAAAACCTCCCTGTGACGTTTCTCGGCTGTGTGATCCTGAGCAAGTTACCTGACCTTTCTGAGCCTCACATTTTAGATGGGACTAATAATGATCATGTATATTATTCCTTCTCAACATTGTCAGGCAGCTCAAATGAGATATGGGTATGAAATAGATTTGTAAACTGTGAAGCTGCTTATTTCATTAATAAACCAAGGATACTGAATTTGGTGATGGTGAGGGGGGAAAGTTCTGGATAAGGGGAAGAGAAGGATGTTGGCCATGGAAACCTTGCAATGCCAGCGGGGATCCTGACCTTAGACCTGGCTAGTAGCTCATGGGAGGACACTGGCTCAGAGGCCTTTCCCCCTCCTCCCCTGTCTGAACCTTTCCTGCCAGAAGAGAAATATCATGGGGAAGTGCCTGGCACAGGCTTAGGGCCAGGTACAGGGCCATGCTTTGCGGAGCTTTAGCTGGCTATTTTTAGTGCCTGGGTATAAAAGAAAGAAGCTTAAAGTGGCCCCACTGTGTCTGACCCTGCACACTCGGCTATTTTTACTTCCGAAAGACTGGGATCTCGTCCAGCTTAGGGAGGGAAGATGAGAAGAAAGGAGGGAGGTGGAGGGAAGAAGGAATTATTTTACTTCCATTAAGAAAAATTTCAGAAGCCTAATCTTATCAAGTCAGCAAGTGGGTATCCGATCCTGGTCGCGGAGCTGCCGGCTGTGGATGCTGTGACGTGCCTGCAGTGGGCAGGAGAGGCCAGCAGAGGGGGAGCCCCACTCCCCTCTTCTCAAGGAGTTTCTGTCCCAGAGTGGCCTCAAAGCCTCTTTGCTGTTTTTTGTGCCCTGAGCTAGGAAGTGGACTTGGCTACCACAGGCAGGAGGGGCACCAGCCTGGTGATGAGGCCGGTGGAGGTGGGAGCAGTTCCGACTGCAGCCAAGGACAGAACCTCTGTTCTCAAGTTGGACAGAGGCAGCCATCAGACCCTTTGGCATATTCCAGAGAGCCCAGTGTTGGCGCTGTGTGCTCTAGGCACAATATTTAACCTCTCTAAACCTTAATTTTTTGAGGAGTTTTGTTTAATGAATCTGACTCACTGTAGTTGCAACTGTGGGGATGTGTTTCTCTGTCTTCCATGAGGAAAACTGTTCAAGCCAGACTCTGTGACCTTCAATAGGCAGATGAAAGGCAAGAAGTGACTGCTGAGTGCCTACAGTGAACCAGGCACTCTGTTACATGTTTCAACACTTTATGTTGTTTAATTCCATGAACCTGAGAAAGAATACCTATTTTTAAAAATTTTTAACAGCTTTATTGAATATAGTTTCATTTAAAGTATGCAGTTTGATAGTGTTTTGTATTATATTCCTGTATTTTTAAATTGTGGCAAAATATATATCACATACAACTTGCCATTTTAGAAACTATTGTAAGTGTACAATTCAGTGATATCAGACACATTCACAGTGTTATGCAATCACTGGCCAGGTACTGTGGCTCATGCCTGTAATCCCAGTACTTTGGGAAGCCAAGGAGGGTGGATTGCTTGAGCTCAGGAGTTTGAGACCAGCCTGGCCAACATGGTGAAATGCTACAAAATATACAAAAATTAGCCAGGTGTGCTGGTATGTACCCGTAATCCCAGCTACTTAGGAGGCTGAGGCAGGAAGATCACTTGAGTCTGGGACTGTGCCACTGCACTCCAGCCTGGGTGACAAAGTGAGACCCTGTCTCAAACAAAACAAATCATTCTGTAATCACCATCAGACCAGGAGTTCAAGTCGAGCCTGGGCAACATAGTGAGATCCCCCTTCTATCAGAAAAAAAAAAAAGGAAGGGGCTAGACACAGTGGTTCATACCTGTACTCCCAGCACTTTGGGAGGCTGAGGCAGGAGGATCACTTGAGGTCAGGAGTTTGAGCCTGGGCAACATAGACCCCATCTCTTAATATATATATATAAAATATATATATTATATATATATAAAATATATATTATATATATAAATTTATAAATATATATTTATATATTTGTTAATTATCTGTGTGTGGTGGCGTGTGCCTATGGTCCCAGCTATGTCGGAGGCTCAGGTGGGAGGATCTCTTGAAGCTGAGAGGTCGAGGCTGCAGTGAGCCAGCCTGTCCAATAGCATGAGATCCTGTCTCTTAAAAAAAAAATGGGGTGCAGTGGTGTGCACTTGTAGTCTCAGCTGCCAGGGAGGCTGAGGCAGGAGGATTGCTTAAGCCCAGGAGTTTGAGGTTGCAGTGAGCTGTGATGGACCCACTGCACTGCATTCTGGGCAACAGAGCAAGACTTGTCTCAAAGAAAAAAGAAAAAGTGGAATCACATATTATCTGTCCTTTTGTATCTGGTTTATTTTCCTTAGCATAGTGTTTTTAAAGTTCCTTCATGTTATAGCATATATCAGAACTTTATTGCTTTCTCTGACGAAGTAACATTTCATGTATATACCACATGTGTTTCTCCATTCATCTGTCGATGGACACTTGGGTTTTTCCACATTTTGGCTATTGTGAATTATGCTGCAGTGAACATTGTCCTACAGGTCTCTGTTCAAATACCTCCTTTTTATTTAAAAAAAAAAAGTGCTTTCTTTCCCCCACACTACACTGATGTATGTTCAAATTCCTCTTTTCAGTTTTTTGGGGTGTATTCCTGAGAGTGGAATGGCTGGATCGTACGATAGTTCTGTTTAGCTTTTAGAGCCACCAAACGATGTTCCACGTGGTTACACCACTTTACTTTTCCAGCAGCAGGTTTTTACGTTTTTAATTAAACTTCTTATTTTGAGATAATTGCAGATTCGCATGCAGCTGTAAGAAATAATACAGAGAGATACCATGCATCACTTACCCAGTTTCTCCTTACAGTAACATCTTTAAAAACTATCATACAATATCACAACCAGGATATTGACATTGATACAGTCAATTGGCATTGATATGGTCAAGATGCAGAAAATCTTTAAGGGTGAAGTGGTTTTTTTTATTCATTTTTTTAAGATGGAGTCTCACTCTGTTGCCCAGGCTGGAGTGCAATGGCGTGATCTCAACTCAAGAACTCCATCTGCACAGGGTCATGCATTCCAGGGACTATCAATTTTTTTCTATTCATGGAGGACTCAGAAATATTAAAATTTTGACCTATACACATGAAGGGATTAAATGGTGTTAACAGTGGTTAACACAAAGGATCTGTATTTATTACAGTATTTAGAAATCTGTGACACTTTACATCTAAGCATTATTAATGCTTTTTAACGTTCAGAAAAGTATCAATAAGATGATAAAATCTAATAATTCTAGACAGTAATTGTAAGTTAATTCATATTTTAATGTGTGAGTCTACTTTTTAGATATTTTACTAATGTAAGGACACAACGAATAAGGCAACTCTCATTTCAAGTTCAAGTCTTCTTGTTTTTTTTTTCCAGTTAGTGTTTGTGAGGCTTAAGCATCCGAATATTAAAAGTAATTGCCCATTGTATCAGTGAGTGAAAATTGCTTTCTGCTGCAAGTTATAGAGAACCTGATAGCTAGTGGTGTAAGCATGGATAAATGAAGTTGATTTTTCCACCGTACAAGAAGCGTGGAGATGAGCAGTTGCTGTATTGCACAGAGTTCTCCGCCATGGCGGCAAGGGCTCCAGCTCTTTCTTCCTCTCTGGTGTTCTTTGGTGTCCTCAGACAGCCACCTCATGGCTGCAAGGTGGTTGCCACAACTGCAGGAGGGGCAAAAGAAAGGGAAAAAGAGCTGCACTGAATGTGTCTGTCCCTTTTATCAGAAAAGCAAAAGCATTCTAGAAGCCCTTACCCCTACATCCCATTGGCCTGGTGGTGCATGCCTGTGGTCCCAGATACTCGGGAGGCCGAGGCATGAGAATGGCTTGAACCTGGGAGGAGGAAGTTGCAGTGAGCCAAGATCGCACCACTGCACTCCAGCCTGGGCCTCAGAGTGAGACTCTGTCTCAAAAACAAGAAAAAAGGGAGAAGGCCACTTCGTATAAGTGGGCGTCCATCTTCCCCACCCCCAGGCTGGGAAAGCACAGGTCTGTGTCACAGGACCCGCCACCCTAAATGGCCTTTAGCAAGTCCTGACTATGAGGCAGTGCCAGGGCAAGGGGTGAAATAGAGCAAGCCTGGGTCCTGTCCTCTAAGAACCCACTGAATTGAAGAGCTGATGGGTATAAAGGGACACCTGCACGAGGTGGCCTGTGAGGTGTCAGGTGAATGTGGAAGTGCAGTGGGTTGGCAGGAGGGTGGTGGGAGAGATGGCCTCAGCCAGCCTATTGGAACAGCTTTCCAGTTTCCCAAGCATTTTCCTACTGTTAAGTCATGCAATTGTCACAAAAGCCATCCAGCTTGAGCAGAGTTGGTTTTACCACTGCCTCCTCTCCATACCTGATGATGCAGCTGAAACCGTGACAGTGCACTTGTCCAAGGCCAATAACCTGTAAGGAGCAGAGATGGGCGTGGGACCTTCATCATCGTGCCCATGGACTGCAGTGTGTGCCCAGGGCAGGACTCAGAAAACAGACAGGAAGCAAGGGGAACAAACACATTTCACATCAGTCTGTGCATAATTAAACCCAACAGGCCACTTTTTTTTTTTTTTAACAGCATAACCTGATAATTGATACATGTATTGATTGGAGCCATTGACCACTATGCTGTAAAGATCTGGAGGAGAAAATTTAGAGGAGAACTTACATTTGCTGTGCCCTGGGAGGTCACACCATGGAATGGCAAAGAGCTTGCGTCTTTTATTGGGCAAATTACTGAATCTCTCTGAGCCTCAGTTTTGATTATTTGTAAAATGAGGATAATAGTACCTGCTTTATATTTCTGTGGCTTAAGTAGGGTAATACATGCAGAGTGTCCTTTACAAATTATACTGTTATCATTATCATGATTAATGTGATTTACCAAAAACTTGTGTACAGTGTTGGGGAACAGTGATAATAAGGGTGACGATGATAATAAAAATTCCATTTTCTTTCTTTCTTTCCATTTTTTTTTGAGTCAGAGTCTCACTCTATCACCCAGGCTGGAGTGCAATGATGCAATCTCAGCTCACTGCAACCTCCATCTCCTGGGTTCAAGCGATTCTTCTGCCTCAGCCTCCCAAGTAGCTGGGACTACAGGCATGTACCACCCCACCCAGCTAATTTTTGTATTTTTAGTAGAGATGGGGTTTCACTACATTGGCCAGGCTGTTCTCGAACTGTTGACTTTGTGATCCACCTGCCTCAGCCTCCCAAAGTGCTGGGATTACAGGCATGAGCCACCATGTCTGGCCTAATAATCCCCTTTTCTAAGCACATGCTGCGTCTTGGGTACCATGACAGACCTTGGATCAGGACAGTGCACTGCTCCTGGCCTTAGTGGGTGCCTAGTCAGTAGGAGAAGCCCAGTGTGGTCTGGGAACCCATGAAGAAGCCCCAGCCCAGCATGGGGATGGAGAAGAGAGAGGTACATCCACCCTGTACTCATCAAGTCTTTCCTGAACATCCACGAAAGGTCAGGTCCTATATCAGGATGCAGAACGTCCCAGATGGAGGCATCATCAGAGGTGGCGGCTGCCCATCTCCTTGCCTTGCTGAGGGACGGCCACCTCTTTTTATTTTGTGTTGAGCATATCTCATGTGATTGACAGCTGCTTGCAGGGAACCAGGCTAAATAGGAAGGGAAAGTTCATTCCAGTGGCTTCTAGGAGAGAAGGTTAGTAAAGTGGGGGAGGGGCTTGTCCTAGACTCAAGGAGAGTGTTTTTTTAAGACCCTGGCACACAGTAGGTAGGTGCTCAGTAAGTGGGGGCCCTTTCTGTCTTTGATGGATGAAGTGGACCATTTTCACTCTTGGTCCTGTCACCATTCCAGGGGGAAGCAGAGCTTGGTGTGGAGTTTGGTTTGGCCTGGGTGTAGTGAGCAGAGGAGGCTTCTATGTCACAGGATGGAGTCAGAAAGCTTTTCTAGACAGGGAACTCTTCCCAAAACACCTTTACAGGAAGAATCATCCTTCCTGTGTTTGTGTCTGCTCCTTCTGCCCTCACTGGAGGGGCTTGGAGGGGTGATGGGGCAAATGTGAGCCAAAGTGCTGGTAGCACATAGGTTCAGGTCTGGAGTGGATGGGATCTAGCTGTCCCTTTAGGGTCCAAGGTGCTGGTAGAAGTTGATGCGACAGCTGTGTTTGCCAGGATGCCTTACTGCAGCATGCCTCAAACTCTACTGTGCATGCAGATCACCTTGTCTGATTCCTCTGTGGCCAGGCTGGAGACTTTTGGGCTTCTAACAAGCCTCAAATGATAGTGCTGATGCTGGCCTGCAGACCACACCCGAGGAGGAAGACAGCAGAGACTGCTCCTGCTCATACCTACTCGGCACTCTCTATGTGTGTGTGTGCCTGTGGGAGTGCGTGTGTGCATATGCAGAACGTGCGTGTGCTGATCTGGCGCCTGGGCTTTCTTTGGCCGCCAGAGTGTGCTCAGCCTGGACCTGGGAGGCAGGCAGGAAGTGCCAAAGCAGCCTGTAGCTGGGAGCCTTAGTTGCTCACAGCCGTACTGTCCTCAGGAACACATGTGTTACTGGCTTTCTTCCCTCCTCGGAAACTGCTCGCAGGCACAGCCTTGTCTCAGACTCTGCTCCTGGAGACGTCAACAACAGATGTTGTCAGTTATAAAATCTGATCTTCTAGGCAGAAGGGGAGTTTATTGGAAGCCTATCTGGAGGCTCAAAGAGTACATTTAGAAACCAGACGAGAACCAGGAGAAGCCCTGGAGAGCCGAGGAGCAAGGATGCAGTAGCCAGGACGTTCTGACCAGGGGCTGCCTGCGCTCTGCTGGGAAGGCGCACCTGGCCTGACCCGTCCTCACCTTCGTTCTGTCCTTGGGCCTCAATTTGATGGTGCACTTGGCTGAGCCTGTGTCACTTCTGTGCCTTGACCTCCAGAGGGCAGAGAGAAGAATGTGCACCTCTCAGATATCCATCGAGGGGTGAGGTGCAGGCAGGTGAATTACCTTTTTAAAAATTGTTTAGATTTTCTTTTGAGATGGAGTCTCACTCTATCACTCAGGCTGGAGGGCAGTGGCGCCATCTCAGCTCACTGCAACCTCCACCTTCTGGGTTCAAGCGATTCTTGTGCCTCAGCCACCCAGTAGCTGGAATTATAGGCATGTTCCACCACACCTGGATAATTTTTGTATTTTTAGTAGAGATGGGGTTTTGCTATGGTGGCCAGACTGGTCTCGAACTCCTGACCTCAAGGAATCCATCCACCATGGTCTTCCAAAGTGCTGGGATTACAGGTATGAGCCATCACACCTGGCCGGGGGAACAGGAAGCCTAGGTGGGCTGCTGAGGAGACACTCTCTCTCCCCAACTAAAAAAAAAAAAATGTTCACTGCAATCATGCAGCACCAGGTACAAATGCACCAGGTTGTGGGGTTGAAAAGACATTGCTGATGAATATGCGGAGTAATGGGCTCACTCAGTGAGCTCACAGCATCCTTGCCTTCCAGTGGGGTATGTGGGCTGGAGTCCTGAACTGAAAACACCTCAGGGGTGGTGGTGGGGGGTTGTCCTCCGCATCTCAAAGTTCCTTTAGGGCATTGCCCACTTAAAGGAATTTTCTCCTCGCATTCAGTAAACAAAATAATTTTGCTTTCAGTTGCTCTAGGAAACTTCCTCTTTCTTCCCACAGACTTAACTTTAGTAGCTGTACATCCTAACAAAGAAACAGCCAGAAAATAGCCCCAGGCACGAATGGGCTCTAATTCATTATTCCATTGAGTTACCTTTGTTCTGGCTTTCCTTTGCCTCTTCTGGAGAAAGGCCTGAATTAGTGGGAGTGGTGGGCCAACCTTCTGGGGTTGGAGGATGGACAAGGCTGGGGCAGGGAGGAAGATTCTGTTACTTCTGCTCCCGATCTAGGAAGCCCTGAGTTATTAGGAAAGGGAAAGGCAGTGCCCTGAAGGTTAATTGACTAGGGCTCTGTGAGGGTGATACTCACTGCCTTTGGGGAAACAACACAAGTTGAACCTGGCCTGTCACAGCAGAGGCTGAGGTGGCAACCCAGCTTTCTTCTCTGAGTCTCAGTGCTTCACTTCTCATGTATTTCAGTCAAGCCCATTTCATGGCCAGGAAAAGGGAGATGTTCAGTGAGCTCAAGGTAAGTACTCCAAGAAGGGTCGTTGTCTGAGGCTGGCCTGGAGGAGCCACAGCAAGAAGGCAGAAGTGGCTTCCAGGCCCCATAGGGCTCCAGCACCGCCCTTAGAGCACCTGCTCTCTGGTGCTCTTTCTGTTGGTTCAGACTTTGTAATCAATTTGATGGGGTCCATCCTTAGCTGCAGGCCAGGCCACATGAGTGGGTGGCCAGTCTGAGCTGTGTGCCCACTTGAGGCCCTGTGCCTTTGATCTGCTGGTGGGGGGCATGAAATGGTTCCAATGTGTCTGTCCAGGCAGCAGGAGCTGTGGGTAGGGCAGGCTTCTGGAAGGCAATTTGGACACAGTGACAATGACAGATCCCTCCAGGGTAAACTCTCACTCCTGGAAGTGGGTGTCGATGTGGAGTAGCCACCACTGCTTTTGCACCTGCTCTCGAGATATTTCCAGGCACAGATTTTCCGGTCCAGAGGTGGCCGGTCCAACTGGTGCATTCCCATCCCCTGAGGACTTGTGTAAAGACAGACTCTAGAGCTTTATGCTAGAACCTCAGAGTGGGGTCTAGAAACTGACATTCGTAATGAGCACCTCCTCCAATGCTTCCTATGTGAAAAGTTTGAAAACCCTTGAAGTATCTGCGAATGACTGGGATTCCTTTCTTTTCTTGCCAAGTTAACCCTCCCTGGATTCAAAGCAGATCTAACATAATATGACTTCTTCCCCACATACTTGGTGGACTGCCTTTGTTGACATAAGGAGACCCAAGGGCTGAGGGTTGCTTGGGATGGATTTCAGAAGGATGTTGAATCCAGAGAGACAGGATCAGGCCTGGGGCAACTGGGATGCGCCATTACTGTTAGAAAATTAATCGTCCAGGCCGGGCATGGTGGCTCAAGCCTGTAATCCCAGCACTTTGGGAAGCCAAGGTGGGCGGATCATGAGGTCAAGAGATCGAGACCATCCTGGCCAACATGGTGAAACCCCACCTCTACTAAAAATACAAAAATTAGCTGGGCATGGTGGTACATGCCTATAGTCCCAGCTACTCAGGAGGCTGAGGCAGGAGAATCACTTGAACCCGGGAGGCAGATGTTGCAGTGAGCTGAGATGATGCCACTGCACTCCATCCTGGGCAACAGAACAAGACTCTGTCTCAAAAAAAGAAAAAGAAAGAAAATTAATTGTCCAGCCACCTGGCCTGAGGCTGGCCATGGGGCAGCCATCAAAGGTTATCTGAGCATGACCCTGAAGGACCCAGCCAGTGCTGAAATTCCAAAGACAGTGCTTCTGCCCCTGGTGATGTTAAACAGCTCCTGAGATCTTTTCCCTTTCCTCCCCAATAGGTGTGCGCCTTGATCGAGTGCGTGGAGGCCGCCAGAAATACAAGCGACGGCTGGACTCAGAGAGCAGCCCATATCTGAGCTTACAAATTTCTCCACCTGCTAAAAAGCCATGTGAGTGTCAGGGCAGTCCCTGCCCCTTTTGCCAGCATCTGTACCTGGAACATCGGGCATCCCTTAGGGAAATGTCATCTTCCCACCACTGGATCATGAGACAGTGTGGATCTTGGGGAGGTGACATCAGTGCCTGGCACATTTAGAATGCAGCTCCAAATGAAGCATGGTCCTGACAAGCCACTGGCCCCACTGTCTGGAACATGACCTCCTTTGCCACCCACCCAAAGTTACTCTGCAGGTTCCTCCTGGAGAATTCAGCAGGCAGCTTCCCTTGGAGGGATATTTCTCAACAGCCAGATCACCACTGCCAGCAACTTCATGGAGCCAGAACAGGAGGGGAGATGACAGCTGCTTTGACCTTCCTGGGGCTCTGAGTCCTTTGACTCAGCCCAGCCCATCTAAGCCTCCAGCCCAGCCCCTTCCTTCTTTTCCCAGCATTTACCTTTCCCTCTTTGGTTGTTGCAGTGACCAAGATTGTCTCATACCTACTGGTGGCTGAGCCGGACAAGCTCTACGCCATGCCTCCCCCTGGCATGCCTGAGGGAGACATCAAGGCCCTGACCACTCTCTGTGACCTGGCAGACCGGGAGCTTGTGGTCATCATTGGCTGGGCCAAGCACATCCCAGGTGAGCATGTGGGACCAGGCGAGAGTGTGGCCAGGGACTCTCAGCCAGTATCCCTGCAGCCTACCCAATGGCTGTTTTTCTGATGCCGGGATCCTGGCCTCCAGAAGGCCTGTGAAATCCTGGCAAACCTGTTTCTCTGAGCTCCTTCTTCCTCTTTGTAGCATTGGAGAAGAACAGGTAGTTAGAAGGCCCAGTGAGGTTTATACACTGCTGCGGGCTCTTCAGAACTAGTTATCATTCCAGGAGGGGCCATGATTGGATCTAATCAGTATAATATTCAACGAACAAGTTCCTTGAGCCCTTAAAAGACAAAGAGTAGGATTTTCTTGTAGACCTTATTGGAATGATGCCAGAAAACACCAGACGAAAGACTGACTCTCTCTTTCTAGGGAGGCAGGCAGAATGGAGCATTTAGGAGCATGGGCTTGGGAATCAGATCAGGATTCCAATCATGGGTCTGCAGCTTACTAGCTGAGGAACCCTACATAGGCCACCTGACCCCTGTCAAATGGGAGCACAAGAGCTTTGACGTGAGGGTGAAATGAGATCCTGTATGTGCAGCATTCGGCACAGTGCCCGGAATGCGCTGGCATCAGTTGCATGCCCACTATTGCCATTTACCTGATCTCTCAGGGATGCCTGTCTCTGGAGTGGCTTCTGAGATCTTAAGGGCATTTCTGGCATGGAAAGTGTGCATGACGTGTTTCAGGCTTTGTGGACCCAAACCCTGCTCTCAGCCTCTCTCATTCTGGGCAGACGGCAGGAGCTTTTTTATTTTTGTAGATGCCAACATCCACAAATTATATGTTACATACATATTGGGGGCCTTTCTCTGTGCAAGCTATCCCTTAACTCCTTTAAGACTCTAATAAGTTGACTCAGAGTGTGGTAGAAACATCCTTTTATCGTTTTGATAATGATCCACCATGGACATGGGCAAGTCAGTAGATCCGTTTCTGGTTTGTCGTGGCTCTGAAAGGTGAATACAGCATGCAGACGATACAGCAAAGGTGTCCTAGACTTTAGATGCCAAGTCCCACAGTTGTTTGTTTGTTTTTTGAGACAAGTCTCGCCCTCTTGCCCAGGCTAGAGTGCAATGGCATGATCTCGGCTCACTGCACCCTCCGCCTCCTGGGTTCAAGTGATTCTCTTGCCTCAGCCTCCTGAGTAGCTGGGATTACAAGTGCATGCCACCACACCCAGCTAATTTTTTTGATATTTTTAGTAGAGATGGGGTTTTGCCATGTTGGCCAGGCTGGTCTCGAACTCCTGACCTCAAGTGATCTGCCCGCCTCGGCCTCACAAAGTGCTGGGATTACAGGTGTTAGCCACCACACCTGGCCCAAGGCCCACAATTGATTGAGGGAATAAAAAAAGTCCTTCCGTGTGAGACCTTGCATGCCCAAGTTACAGGAAGGAGACTTCCTGTGGACAGGGACACACAGGGAGATCAGAGGGCCCAGAGGCTCTGCTGGCAGGGACTGCCTGGTGGCCCCTGGGCATTCTGACCAGGGATCTAGTCTGGTATGCCCTTACTAAGGAGCTCAACCTCTCGGGGATTACACACTCAGTAGTTTTTGAATCTGCCCAGTGCTGGTTCAGCAGAGATATGGGGTCAGGCCACTGCTTAAGACACCTCAGCCTGGATTGCTCCACTAACCCAGGGCCAAATTGGGTACAGTTAACCCCTGGCCCCACCCCCCCCCACTCCTGTTCCAGGTTGAACAGATCCTGCATCCTAGCAATGGCTCATGAGTGGCGCCTGGCGGTCCCCTGGGTCAATGCTTCCTTCTTCCACCACCCCACCCCTGCAACACCACGGAGGGAGTAGATAGGACCAGGAGACCCTGTCTCCCCTGCACTCATTTTTCTCTGTGCCTTTCCACCTCCCAGCTCCATCTCCCATCTGTGCCCAACCTAGAGGGCAGGGCTAGAGCAGAGTGGGTGCTAAAGGCATAGGCTTGGGAATCAGGCAGCCTGGGCTTTCATCTCAGTTCTGTCCTTACTGGCCTTGTGCAAGATACTGAATTTTTCAAGGCTTCAGTGTCCTTGCCTTTAAAAATCACAATAGAGCCCTTCACGGATTGCTGGGAGGGGGTATCGCACTTCGTGTGCATGGGTAAATGGCAGAGATGCTTACCATGGCTGTCGTTGCTAATAGTAATAAAAGCCTCCTTTCACGCCTTCATTTATCCTTGTCCAAAGCTGAATGCTTTTTAGTAGAAAAGTAAAATAAAAACAGGGGCTCGATTTTCCATCTTAAATGCTAATTTGCCTATTTTGCATAAATCTGCATGCTGAATTCTTTGCCTCCTGACCTTCTAGTGTTTAAGGTAAAAATAATTAGTGGAGTCTCCTGCCACTGCATGTAAACCTCATATTAAGGGCAATGACACAATCAACTGCCTGAGAGTTTGTTTTTGTTTTTTTTTTGTTTGTTTTTTTTTGAGATGGAGTCTCGCTCTGTCACCTAGGCTGGAGTGCCGTAGTGTGATCTTAGCTCACTGCAACCTCTGCCACCCGGGTTCAAGCAATTCTCTTGCCTCGGCCTCCCAAGTAGCTGGGATTACAGGCATGCAGTACCACACCCGGCTAATTTTTTTTTTTTTTTTTTTTGTATTTTTAGTAGAGTCGGGATTTCACCATGTTGGCCAGACTGTTCTCAAACTCCTGACCTCAGGTGATCTGCCTGCCTCGGCCTCCCAAAGTGCTGAGATTATAGGTGTGAGCCACACACCCGGCCAGGTGCCTGATATTTTTAAACTCATCAACTTAATCCCATCTCAGATTAGATGGAAAATGTTTCTGAAGACAGGCTTATTAGCCCTGAGAGAGAGAGAGAGACAGAAACAAACTGGTTGAGTAGGGAGAATATAAGCTGGAGCCCACCCTGGGACCTGTGTTGGCTTCTGTCCATTTTGGTTCCTGCACAGACAGAAAATGGGGAACTGGCCACTCTAGGCTTCTCAGGAGTAGAGCTCTGAAGAACCTGGGCCACTGTCCTTAAGCACGACGGGCCGCAGCTCACGCTTCAGTGTCTTCTAGCATGGCACAGAGGGCACTGCACATTTAGCTTTGCATGCACATATTGGGAAGTCAGTATACATCAGGTCCCCTGATAGGTGTTGTGGCTGAGACAAGGAATTAATTTTGCCCCAAGGATCCCATTTGGAACAAGGCTGATTTCTAGAGGAAACTTAGTTCACTCAGAATCCCAGCCATTGTTCAACTCAGTCTGACATTGTCCTACCCCAAATGCAGGTTTTTTACCTTGAGTTGAATGTTCCAAGTATTGGGTTCCCCACAGGGCAAGCCCAGGTCTTTAGAATGTCCACCTCTTATTCCATGAGATCATGAGCTAGCAGCCTTTAATAGGCAGTAGGGAATCATGTGATGAATTTGCAGCCTCCTCCAAATGACCTGAGCCTGCCATCCTCCCTCCCTGGGCAGCCTCATGCCTGTGCCAGCCAGGAGAGCCTGCCCGGGCAGTCTCCACCACCCTGCCCAGGCCCCCATGTAGAGGGCATCCCCAGAGGCCTCCTCACAAAGGTCCCTCGGCGGCCCAGCTCCCAGGTAGCCTCCGTCTGGCTCAATGAAATATGAGCTGCCGAGTGACAGCAGCTGTGTCTGAAGTGGCCCCAGATCCTATAATTACATCTCCCTTTATTACCTCTGCTAATGGCCCTCCAGGTCGACAGAAACGATCATAAATTAACACATTATGAACTCCACTTGCCACAAATTATGTGCTTTTTTTTTTTTTTTTCTTTTTGAACCAGGATCTTGCTCTGTCACCCAGGCTGGAGTACAGTGGCATGATCTTGGCTCACTGCAGGTTTGACCACCTGGGTTCAAGAGATCCTCCCTCCTTAGCCTCCCAAGTAGCTGAGACCACAAGCATGCACCATTATGTCTGGCTAACTTTTAAATTATTTGTAGAAATGGGGTTTCGCCATGTTGCCCGGGCTGGCCTGATACTCCTGGGCTCACATGATCCTTCCACCTTGGCCTCCAAAGTCTTGGGATTACAGGCGTGAGCCACCGTGCCTGGCCACTGGGAGAAATTTCTTGCAGTAGAATTGCTAGGTTGAAGGGAGCATGCCTTTTATTTTATTTTTAGTTTAATTATATTTATGACTTATTTTTATTTTTAAGCATCTTAAGCACTGACAGCGTTCAAAAACCAAATGTGGGAACAAATGTATATACAGAAGTCTCACCTCTATCCCTGACCCCTTCCCCTCCAACCTCCTAGAATTCACCATTTTTCTTTCTCAATTTTCCTTCTGGTGTTTCTTTTCACAAATATTAGAAAAGATTTGAACTATTTCAGATGTTAAAAGGTATCAGATACCTCCCCCTCCCTTCCTTGCACAAAATGAAGACACTGTATCACCGTTCAACACTTTCGAGTACACATTTGGATTGTCAAAGCTATTTTCAGGGCCTTTTGAACATGTTCAGGGAGGAAAAGAGCGATCGGGGCTGAGTCCAGAACTCAAAGCAGCCTCGCAGAGGTTTGAGAACAGGCCTCCGAGGTACACCCTCCAATGATGGCACAAAACTTTCCAAGTCCAGTCTCCCTCCCACCACCAAAGGGCAGGGCCGTCCCTGACTCCTACAGGATAGGCAAAGGCAGCTAACCCTGAACCTGAGTCCAGAGATCTTAACGGGTCTAACCAAGTGGTTTGGGCACATCTTATCTCCTGGGAGTCAAAGCCCATGGCATTTGTCCATTTTCTCTCTCCTTTTAGCTGTAAAGGTTTGTCGGGCAGCTTCTTTGCTGTGCTCAGCCATGGGGGTGGGGAAAGGAACAGCTCAGTGCCTGTGCACCCTGGGAACTAAGAGCTGGGGTGGGCCATTCAGGTGCACCTGGGGGTGTGCCTCATTCATCAAAAGTGCTCTCGCCAGCCCACTTGAGAGCTCAGCCCCCAAGGCTCCCCTTCCACAAAACCTCCCCAGACTCTTGTTTGGACCACCTTCCCCAGTTGTGTGCTCTCAGAGCCCTGCATTTGCTGTAGCTCTTCTTACATTATAATTTTGTGCCAACTAGTGCCCCTTGGTATGTGTTTTCCCCTTCACTGTAAGCCCTTGATGGTGGGGAGCAGTTCTAGATTGAGCACACCATTCTGTCCCCAGGGCCTAGCGTAGGCCTGGCACTTAGTAGGTGCTCAGTAAGTTTTTGCTGATTAATGTCTCAAAGGGCAGAAGAGCATGCCAGTCACATCCTAATGATTGTACCTATATGATTCACTGCACAGGGGCTTTTCCCCTGCGTTTCCAGAAGCCTAGTTCTTACCTCATCCTCTCTGCTACCTTCCAATTCAGTTGTCTGCTAATTTCGTCCCTGCCCTCCTCCTCCATCTCCCCTCCAGTCTGTCTGCTTTTACACCCCCTCCCCAGAGCTGTCCAGCACTCCCCCTACACACTCTCCGATGCTGGCTGATTGGTATCTGTTAATTAATGTTGCCCAAGGCCTCTCTCCTACTCAGACACCTGATAAGGGAAATTGGATGTCCATTTCTATCTATCTTTTATTACATCCCAGCTCCCCCGGCCACCACAGGCAGTCACACACCCTCTCCCATGCAGGGAATCTGGACAACCACACACACACGCGTGCACGTGCACACACACGCGTGCACACACACACCCTGACCCCCTGTCACAACCTCTCCCTTGAGAAGGTGCATCAATCAAAGCCCGCCCGTGTCGGTTGGTGTAATCACTCCTGCTCTTTTGTTGATTACCCATGGATTTCATTAGTTGGTGGTGATCCGAGGCCCAAATTGTATAGATCAGGCTTGGGAACCGTGATAATTCACTTGGAGAATGCTCACAGGGTAAGGGTGGCCTGCCTCCAGGACTGCCCCCTGAGGTTGAACTGCCATGCCCTGTGTGGAAGTCAGGGAAGAAGTGGCATTTGGTACGGAGGAAGCAGATGGATGGAGTAGACCACACAAGCCAAAGAGCTGGGTGGTCCAGAAGCTCAGGGCCACCCAGGCCTCTAGGCAAGTCCAGAGAGGAGAAGTGAGTGATGGCAACGGTGTGCCAACACCAATAGTAATATTAATAGTAACAGCAGCCACAGCCATCACCAGCACCCTAGCATGTTGAGTGCTGATGCTGCCGGGAGAAGTGCCTAGCACTTTTTTTTTTTTTTTTTTTTTTGAGATGGAGTCTTGCTCTGTCACCCAGGCTGGAGTGCAGTGACATGATCTCAGCTCACTGCAACCTTCGCCTCCCAGGTTCAAGTGATTCTCCTGAGTAGCTGGGATTACAGGTGTGAGCCACCATGCCTGGCTGAGGTACCCAGCATTTTACATGCCTCTTCTCTTTTCACTTTCACAGCACCCCACCTCAGACAGTGGCTCCAAGCCAGGGATGGGGTCTAAGTCAGCAAATGAAGTAAAAATTCCTTCCTGGGCAAAATTACCCCTGAAAAAAAAATCCATTCATGTCAGTTACCCATAGTGCACGGTACAAACAGCTTTGTGGGTGCTTTTCCTTCTTTGAATAAATCTAGCATGTCAGTGTTGGAGCCAATCACTGAGTTTTTGGTTGAATCTCCAGTGAAGTGACTGCCTTGTGTTTGGTGGTTAAGATGTTTGAAAATCAGCTGACTTATTTACTTACTCTTGCTTACTCTCCTGTAAATCAAGATGTTAATTGACTTTGCCTAATTTAAGTGCATGTATAATGCAATTCCAGTATAGTATCATTGTTTTGCAGTTGAGGACTTTCAACTCATCATTAGTAATAATAGCTCAGTAAATACTTTGTATGTTCTGGAATCATCATCTCATTTAGAAGCAGACCCAACTGTTCTCCCATTTCCTAGATGAGGAAGTGGAGGTTTGGGGAAGCTACACAGCTTTCACAAGGCCAGCCTACAGCTGGTAAGTGGGAGTCAGGGTTCAACCCAGGCAATCCCTACAGCTCACTGGACAAGACAATGTCACAATTCTGGAGCCTTCTCCATGCCCAACTTTATTTTCACTGTGGAATCAGCCTCCTCAATAGCAGGGAGGGGGTAACTCCCATGATTTCAAGCTCTCAGAACGGGACTGCTTGGTCATCGTTAAGCAGAGAGTGATGGCCTTGGCAGAGGGGCTCTGACCCTGGGAGGACAGGCTGTCCTGTGAGAAAGTGCCCCTGACCCCGGGGGCTTTTGATCTCTTAGCAGTCCCAGGCCATGGTCACTGTGGTTTTCCCCTATGGCTTTGAACAGTTAGCTGTGTACTCATTCCTGATCAGGCCCATGGGTCTCTGCACAGCTGACACTGCATCAAGAATCGGGTGTCATTTTCAAACACCAAAGTCTCCCTTGGTTTGAGCAGAGAGTGGGCCCTGGAAACTCCCCAGAGTGGCAGAGAGCACACACTACTGCCTCCTGATTCCAGTATGTATTCAGTCACTCCTTTAGCTACAAATGCATTCAATTAATCAACAAGCCTCTATAGAGTTTGGAAAATACCATAGAGCTAACAATAATAATGATAACAACTGTCAACATTGACTGAGCTCCTCTAATGCAAGTCTTTTGCATGAATTCCAAGACTGACGCATTCCCCAAGGGGAGGACAGTGAGTCTCACACCACACAGAGAAGGCCTGGGGGCAGGATCCGGGGGTGCCAGGGACACAGCCACCCCCTCACCCTGACCTCCATCCCCCCAGCAAGCCCCAGGGAGGCCCGTGGTCTGCCCTCCTGTCCTGCCACTGCCCTCTGTGCTCCCTCTTCTCACAGGGTTCTCGAACCTCTCCCTGGGGGACCAGATGAGCCTGCTGCAGAGTGCCTGGATGGAGATCCTCATCCTGGGCATCGTGTACCGCTCCCTGCCCTATGACGACAAGCTGGTGTACGCCGAGGACTATATCATGGACGAGGAGCACTCCCGCCTCGCGGGGCTGCTGGAGCTCTATAGGGCCATCCTGCAGCTGGTGCGCAGGTACAAAAAGCTCAAGGTGGAGAAGGAGGAGTTTGTGACGCTCAAGGCCCTGGCCCTCGCCAACTCTGGTAAGGGAGGCAGTGAGGCCTGGAGGGGGGGCTTCCAGGGGGTCTGCCTGGGCCTAGTGAGTCCGTCTCTGGGGCCCATGGGCAGGGCTGGCTGCTGTGGGTAGAGATGAAAGGAAAACACTGAAGCTTTTTATCACCAAAGATTGTGCAAAGGGTGGCCTGCGGGTAAAAAGATGGCGATGAAGGCTGGCACTGGCTGATCATTTCCTAAGCCTCGGACATCCAGACTGGCACACTGGTTAAGGACACAGTTTCTGAGGGCACATTGCTAAGGAGCAAATCCTGCGTCTACCAATTAGGCAAGTTACTTCTCTCTGTGCCTCAGTTTTTTCATCAGTAAAAGGAGGGCAGTAAACAGTCCCTACTCCACAAGGCTATCGACAGGATTTCTTTATACATAATTGTATTGCTTGCAACATGCCTGGTGCATAATCAGCACTCAGTTCTTTATTTATTATAGATGGGGTCTTGCCCTGTCGCCCAGGCAAGAGCGCTGTGGCTTGATCCTAGCTCACTGCAGCCTGAAACTCCTGGGCTCAACACATCCTTCCACCTCAGCCTCCTGAGTAGCTGGGACTACAGGCATGTGCCATTACTCCCAGCTAATTCTTATTTTTATTTTTTATTGAGATGGGATCTCACTGTGTTGCCCAGTCTGGTCCCAAACTCCTGGGCTCAAGCCATCCTCTCACCTCAGCCTCCCAAAGTGCTGGGACTACAGGTATAAACCACCACACTCACTGTCAACTTGTTAAATTAGCTAGGGGTTTATCAAATTCTTGCAAACAACCCAAGAGCAAAATTCTTATTGTTGTAACCTCATTTTACAGATGTGGAAACTGAGACCAGGAAAAGTAAAGAAAATCACTCAGGGTCACAGAGTTAAAAAGTTTCAGAGTTAAGGGTCAAACCAAGGTCCTCTGATTCCAAAATCATCCTGAACTTATACCCACTCCTTGAATCTTTCAGTCAAATCTCTTGAACACAGGAGGATAAAACCTTCCCAACTGAGTGGTTTAAAGTGGAGTTACAAAGGAGGACTCACTCCATCTTGTCTGCATCCACCAACTTCTGGCTGGATTATCTGAGGGGAGAGTCAGGCATTGGGTAATACCAGTGAGTGAGCTTCAACATAACCATTATCTGCACACAGAGAGCTTCCACACTATCCAGGGAATGGTGTCGGGCACCAGGGGGCTGCAGGAGAAGGATAAATACAGGGTCCCTGCCCTAAAGAGAGCACATATCAGGAATCACACACATAACACTGCTGCAGAGCAGCGTGTGGCAGAGTTAACTGCCCAGGTCTGGATCAGGTAGAGCCAAGTTCAAATTCTATCTCTGACACTTCCTAGCAGTATGACCTTGGGCAACTCAGTGTCCTTGTGTGTTCAGTGGGGATATTCTGAGCACCTCTTCCAAGCACTTTTTTTTTTTTTTTTAAAGACAGAGTCTGGCTCTGTTGCCCAGGCTAGAGTGCAGTGGCGCAATCTTGGCTCACGGCAACCTCCACCTCCTGGGTTCAAGCATTTCTCCTGCCTCAGCCTCCTGAGTAGCTGGGACTACAGGCATGCACCACCATGCCTAGCTAATCTTTGTATTTTTGGTAAAGACAGGGTTTCACCATATTGGCCAAGCTGGTCTCGAACTCCTGAGCTCTTGATCCGCCCATCTTGGCCTCCCAAAGTGTTGGGATTACAGGCATGAGCCACTGTGCCCAGCCCCAAGCACTTTTTAAAAAAACTTTTTTGAGGCAGAGTCTCTCGCTCTGTCACCCAGGTTGGAGTGCAGCAACGCAATCTCGCCTCAGGCTTCACTGCAACCTCTGCCTCCCGGATTCAAGCGATTCTCATGCCTCAGCCTTCTGAGTAGCTGGGACCAAAGGCATGCACCACCACACCCAGCTAATTTTTGTATTTTTAGTGGAGACAGGGTTTTGCTCTGTTGCCCAGGCTGGTCTCAAACTCCTGTCCTCAAGTGATCCACCCACCTTGGTCTCCCAAAGTGCTGTGATGACAGGTGTGGGCCACCATGCTCAGCCCCAAGTGCTTTTGTGAGTATTAAAGATTGACTGAAGATAAAGCACTCAGCCTGGTGCATGGCCTAGAGGAAATGTTCAATAAATATTAATTATTATCATTATTATTAATGTTAGAGGAAACAAAGTGTTATCAGCAGATGGAAGAGGGAGAGCTGCAGACAGTACACACAGGGTAACCAACTGGTTCACTCAATACTGTCCTGCTTGTACTGAAAGTCCCACACCCCAGGAAACTCGTCAGTCCCTGGCATACTGAGACAGCTGGTCGCCCTAGCACACGGCTTCATGGCACATGCAGGGGGTGCTGTTGATGACCCATTTGGACCCCTTTTACTGGGTTAGTGCGCCCATCCCCCAGCTGCTAACAGCTCACAGCTACCCCTTGGTGGGGCCTACCCTCCACTGCCTTGCCCAGAGGGTTATGTGGCCCTTCCCTTGGCACCACCAGGCAATGGTGGACCCACATGGGAACAAAAGTCCAGATCAGAGCCCTGCATGGGGTCAGGCTGAAGCTGAGGTCCCATCTTTGCCTCGCTGTCTCCTTCCCTGTGCTTCCTGCCTCACCACATCCTTTCTCCCGAACACGTACCCTCCAGAAATGTCTGTACCTAAACCCCTGTCTCAGGCTCTGTTCCCAGGCTTGAGCTAACATAGAAAAGGATGCCATTTTTTTTAGTTCAAATCTTTTATTAATAATAAATGAATGCAAAATAATAGTAAAAATTTGCATATTTCCA
Source organism: Cheracebus regulus (assembly GCA_963574635.1). NCBI lineage: Eukaryota > Metazoa > Chordata > Mammalia > Primates > Pitheciidae > Cheracebus > Cheracebus regulus. The sequence goes on along the minus strand of CAUYQU010008395.1, from coordinate 3,464 downwards.
CAGAGATTATTTACACATGGAATTTTAAAATTGTAGTGCTTTCTTTGTTAGAGAATGCTAATGCTGTTTTTGTTTTTTTTTTTGTAAAGTATAGTTTTAGATTTACAGAATAACTATTTTTTTTTTGGAGGCAGAGTTTTGCTCTTGTCATCCCGGCTGGAGTGCAGTGGCGCGATCTCGGCTCCCCGCAACCTCGCCTCCTGGGTTCAAGCAATTCTGCCTCAGCCTCCTGAGTAGCTGGGATTACAGGTGCCTGCTACCATGCCCAGCTAATTTTTGTATTTTTAGTAGAGACAGGGTTTCACCATGTTGGTCAGGCTGGTCTCAAATTCCTGACCTTAGGTGATCTACCCATCTTGGCCTTCCGAAGTGCTGGGATTACAGGCATGAGCCACCGCGCCCGGCCAGTTTACAGAATAATTGAGCAGATAGTCCATAAAGTTCCATACACCCACCCCATTCATGTCCTCCTTCCCCAGCAGTTTCTTCTATTATTAACATCTTGCATTAGTGCAGTAATGTGTCACAAATAGTGACCCAGTATTGACATGTTATTGAATACAGTCCATAGTTTCCATCAGGGTTCACTCTTTGTGTTGTATTATTCTTTAGGTTTTGACAAATGCATAATGACATGTTTGTGCAATGACGTATCATACAGAATAGCATCACGACCCTGTGCTTCCCCTACACAGAGGGGAGCATTTGAACCAGTCATTGCAGAGGGCCTGGGAGTTCTCACGGGTGGAGGAGGGGCAAAAGAAGTGAAAGCAGAGGAAGCAAGGTGACAAAGCCAGGCGCAGCAGAGTCCTCTGTTCTGGGCTCTCCTCACTTACACCAGATACAGAGCTCAACCGTGCCTGTGTTGGGAGAGGCGAGTAAAGAGGTAGCGCCCCCTCCACTCTTACTTGGTCCTCAGCACTGGACCACACCACGCCAGCTTTTAGCCGCTCTTTCCTTGATCTCACATGGACATGCACACATGCACATGCATACACACACCCGCACATGTGAACACACATATATGTACATGCACATACCCACATATGCACCCACATACATGTGTATACACACACACACACCCCATCTGAGGACCTACGGTGGTCTGTCAATATGAATGCATCAGGAACTTCAACTGGCATCAAACGTTGCCTGAGTGCACACTTTGTCACATGGGATGAGGTTTCAGGTCTCCAGACTTCTTGCCCCAGGGACACATAGAGAGCCATCCTGCAGCTGGTGCACAGGATGAGAAGCTGGAGGTCGGGGAGGAGTTTGTGATGTTCAAGGCCTTGGCTGACCCCCAAGAGGGGACACAGGCCTTGATGGCAGGAATGCTTCCTTCCCAGCACAGAGGGGTTGAGCATGAGGCCCTGTGGTTACCAAGTAGATACTCAGAAAGCAGGCTGGCTAGTCTTGGTTTTTTTTTTTTTTTTTTTTTTTAAGAAATGGTTTTTCAGGCTAGGCGACAGTGAGAGCCTTTCTCAGAAATAAATAAATAAATAAAACAAAGTAATGATTTAAAGGAGTGCTTGCCAAAGTATCTGTCATGAAGGACCCATTTTTAAATGTTTCAAAATATTCAATCCATTATGGACAGATCATTTTATAAAGTACAACAAAAGCACATTATTAGAAAAATGAAATTAACCAGATGTACAAAACACGAGGCCAATTTTTAAATTTTTATATATAACAGATATAAATAGAAATCATCCTGCCAAACTGCTATAAAGTTTCTAAATGCTTACTCTCCATTTCTTATCACAGACCAGTAACATCCAGAAGGCAGGTGGGAGCCAGTCTGTGCACTACACTTGGAGTAGGCGGGGTTTAAAGCACATAATTCAGGGTCAGTGAGTCCTGGGTTCAAATCTTGCCTCTGCCACCTACTGGCTGAGTATCCAGCAACCAGAACTTCCTGAGCCTTGGTTTCCTCATCTGTGAAATAGGGAGAGCAGCAGCTCGTTGTGAAGAATATGCAGTGATGCACATCAGGCCCTGGCCACCGTGGTTGGCACAGATCCCTCCTAGCTCATTGTGTTTCCTCTGTTGGGCTCTGACAGGCATAGTGGGCTGGAGAAGAGGACCTACTTGGATGCAGCCCCTGCTCCCTGAACCTGGATGTGGCAGGAAGAGCTGGTGATTCCTGGCATAAGAGAGGATCATGTAAAGGGCTCAAGGAAGGAAGAATACATTGTTTTCGGCTGGGGAGGCAGAATCTGAGTGAGGGCTTAAAGCAAGAGATGATTCGGTAGGATGGGAAGAGGGAGGGTAAAGTTCTGTAGTGGGGTCACCAGGCAGGAAATGGGAAAAGAACAGGCCAGTTCTTGGGAGAGGCTAGAAAAGCAGGCTGGGGGCTGGATGCGGTGGTTCAGGCCTGTAATCCCAGGACTTAGGGAGGCCAAGGCAGGCAGATCACAAGGTCAGGAGTTTGAAGCCAGTCTGGCAAACATAGTGAAACCCCATATCTATTAAGTATACAATAAATAGCTGTATGTGGTGATGTGCACCTGTAATCCCAGCTACGTGGGAGGCTGTCAGGAGAATCACTAGAACTCGTGAGGCAGAGATTGCAGTGAGCTGAGATCACTCCACTGCGCTCCAGCCCAGGTAACAATGTGAGACTCCATCTCAAAAAACAACCAACCAACCCATGATATTGCAGATAAAAGGAGGCAGGAGAATTATCTTACTGAACTGGTTTCTGAACAGCAGCCACTGGCAGCAAGTGATAGTTGTTTCATGTGCAGCGTGGCTAACTCCTAGGAATATGAGGCTGGGCAGTTCAATTCCATTCTCTAAGCCCCAGGTTCCTCTTCTGCAAAGTAGTAATTAATGATGATTATTTTCTGGGGCTGTAGTTAGAATATAAACAAATATATGTAAAACATCTAGCATAAAGCCAGTCCATGTCATGGTCCTCGGTACATGGTGTTATTGTCATCATCATCATCATCATTCTTTGGATGGCTGTTGTTTTTGCTACTTGGCCTGCTTTTGTTATTTTGGTGTGTTATAGGCTTTGTTGCCTGGAAGCAGAGCTTGCAACAGAAAATCTTGTGCTAGTGTTTTATTAAGGGCATGCTCTCTGGACGAATGAGTAATGCATTAAAGGAAGCAGAAGAGACAGACAGGAAAGGATGTAAAGAAGTGGTTTCAGGTGAAGTCTGGACTTAGCCTGATGACTTTGGAGCATGAATTATAGCACAGAGTTTGTCCTACTCAGAAGCCAGGTAGCTGGGCTTAATACCCCATCTCCATTATACATAGGTTAATGACCACTCTCAGCAGATGGATGTAATTCCCCAGGCTTCACTGTGCAAGAAGGCTCCTATCAATAGCAAGTGATTGAACAGAGAAGAATGCAGTAGGAGCTATGGATCGGGAGCTGGAAGATGGATGCACTGGCCTTGTGTTGAGGATCTGGGCAAGACACTGGGAACATCTACTTCACTCTTTTT
>CAUYQU010008394.1:0-16115 GCA_963574635.1 Cheracebus regulus | reverse complement strand
ATTTATAATCCTTTGGATATATACCCAGTAATGGGATTGCTGGGTCAAATGGAATTTCTATTTCTAGGTCCTTGAGGAATCGCCACACTGTCTTCCACAATGGCTGAACTAATTTACACTCCCACCAACAGTGTAAAGGTATTCCTATTTCTCCACATCCTCTCCAGCCTCTGTTGTCTCCTAATTTTTTGATGATTGCCATTCTAACTGGCATGAGATGGTATCTCAATGTGGTTTTGATTTGCATTTCACTAATGGCCAGTGATTATGAGCTTTTTCTCATATGTTTCTTGGCTGCATAAATGTCTTCTTTTGAGAAGTGTCTGTTCATATCCTTTGCCCTGTTTTTGATGGGGTTGTTTTTTTCTTGTAAATTTGTTTCAGTTCTTTGCAGATTCTGGATATTAGCTTTTTGTCAGATCAGTAGATTGCAAAATTTTTTCCATTCTGTTGACTGTCAGTTTACTCTAATGATAGTTTGTTTTGTTATGCAGAAGATCTTTAGTTTAATTAGGCCCCATTTGTCAATTTTGGCTTTTGTTGCTATTGCTTTTGGTGTTTTAGTCATGAAGTCCTTGCCCATGCCTATGTTCTTAATGGTATAGCCTAAGTTTTCTTCTAAGGTTTTTATGGTGTTAGGTCTTATGTTTGAATCTTTAATCCATCTGCAGTTAATTTTTGTATAAGGTATAAGGAAGGGATCTAGTTTCAGCTTTCTGCATATGGCTAGCCAGTTTTCCCAACACATTTATTAAATAAAGAATCCTTTCCCCATTGCTTGCTTTGTCAGGTTTGTCAAAGATCAGATGGTTGTAGATGTGTGGCATTATTTCTGAGGCCTATGTTCTGTTCCATGGGTCCATATCTCTGTTTTGCTACCAGTACCATGCTGTTTTGATTTCTGCAGCCTACTATTGACCTTCTTCACAGAATTGGGAAAAATCACCTTAAATTTCATATAGAACCAAAAAAGAACCCACATAGCCAAGACAATCCTAAGCAAAAAACAAATCAAAACAAAAAAACAAACCAGTAATGCGATTCTCAGTGTTAGTCCTGCCCAGTCCCTCCAAGGAGGAGGCGTCCCTGGTAGAGAGTCTACCTGGGCACCAGAAGGTTGTAGTTAACAATAAGGCAGGTTTTTTTGGTCCTCTCCTGTATCTTGTCAGTGGGAGAATGCTAAAAGTGTATAGGCAGAGAACCTTGGCAGTTGGGTTTGTATGAGGGTGAGTATGTCCTATTTTTAAGGCTCATAGTCTCTGGGTTTATTCTTTAAAAAGTAGGTGCTGCCTCTCATATTCCCATCCACGTCCATTCTGTGTAGCCAAAAATTACTCTTTAAGTGTCCTGGATCAAGACCTAACCTCCCTGCAGTGGATTGAATGGTGGCCTCCAAAAAGATATGTCCATATCCAAATCCCAGAACTTGTGAATGTGACCTTATTTGGCAAATGGGTCTTCAAACATGTCCTTAAGTTAAGGATCTTAACATGAGATTATCCTGGATCATCTGGATGAACCCTACATTCAATTGTTTCCAAACTTGACAGACAGAAAGCCAATCACTGAGGCAATAAGTTTTGTCAGGGAAGAAAGGCTTTATTGTGGATGATGTCAGCTGGAAGTTGGGACACAAGTCTCAGATTCAGCCCTATTACTGCCTAAAGTTAGGGGGGTTATATAAAACAGGAATTAGGGAGGGGCAAGGAAGATGACTTGATCACAAACAGGAGGTGGTCGAATGAGGGGTTTTCTGGCATTTCACTGTCTAGGTGTGGTGATCTGGAAAGTTTCAGTTCCTTGATACTATCTGGGAGGCCTGATGGTCAATTTACTCAGAAGGGAACTCAGATAAGACAAATGTTGTTTCTCAAGCTTTAAGACTAGGAGGGTCAATTTAAATGTTTATTCCAAAAACCGAAAACACCAGTTCTATGGGGAAATTGGGCTGGTTTCACAATGACAAGTGTCCTTATAATAAAAAAGAAAGAGAGAAGACACACAGAGGAGAAGGTGACTTGAAGATGGAGGAGACATTGGAAGGATGTTGCTATACCAAAAGCTGGAGAGGCAAGGAATAGATGGTCTCGTAGAGTCTTTGGAGAAAGTGTGGCCCTGCCAACACCCTGATTTTAGACTTCTGGCCTCAAGAACTGTGAGAGAATGTATTTCCCTCATTTTAAGCCACCACATTTGTAGTGATTGGTTATGGCAACCTAGGGAAGCAAATGCACTGTGCAAGTTTCAGCTTTCTTAGCTGTAAGATGGGAATAGTAGTATTTTCCACCAGATTTATTGCATGGATTTCATGATAAAGTATACATAAAACTGCCCAGAGCAGTGGCTTTCACAGTGGTCCCTCAACACATGGCAGCCACTGGACTCTTATGCTGTGTTCTTGGCATTTCGGGAAGGTTGTTTGAAGGCCTGTACTTGGTGACTTCACACAAACCTGGATTGCCCTCTCAGTGTCAACCTGACAGAGAAATACTTGATGACAGAGAGCAAAGAAGAAAGATCACATGAAAGAGACAAAACATTCTCAGGTCAGTAGGACATGAGCTATCCTGATAACTGTAGTAAGTTACATCATTAAAGAGAGCTGCAACCCAAAGCATTTGGGGCAGCCACAGAGGCCTAGAAAGAGGAGAGCTAAGGGGCAAATGTTGGCCATGCCCATTCAGACACTGTCTAGGGAAGAGGAATCTCAGCCAAAAGATTTCTGTGATTTCCAATCTCTACACAAAACTATCACATCTATGTTGTTAATGGGAGTCTCAGCTCAATGCCCTTAAATAGTTTATTAACACTTAACTTTCCTTTTTTTCAAAGCAAACTTCAGATTTGCATGTAGGTCTACCTTGAGAGGAAAATGAGCTAATTGTAGGGGTTTTGATGCTCCTGACAGAGATTTCTGATGACAGGTCCTAAGTGTGGACCATCAGAAGATTTGGTTTCCCACGTGTCTTCCTTGAGGTAGGGAATGCACAGATGGTACCAGCGAAGGCATCCGTGGTCTTCCTAACAGATATCTTGTTGCTGGTACTTGTCTCCATCTCTGTGCATTTCCATTAAGCTAAGCCAGCCCAGGACTTAATCATGCCTGGCATCAAAGGCTCCCTGACTGATAAAACCTTTGTTAGTACCATGGTGGCACCACTATATTTCTAGTTCATCCCTCCTACTAATCTCTACAGAACCACCTTTTACACTCCCTGCAAAGCTCGTCAAAAACCTTCAATTATGTCTTTCACTGTTTCCAATACTCATGGTGATCACATTTTCTAAAACAGAAATTGGACATGCATGGGTATTTGTATAGAGAACAATGGGATAGAATATTTAATAGTGAGAGTAATTTTTAAAATTCAGCATATGCAGCTATTATTCTTATATGTGGTTCCAGTGAGGGAAACATTATAGAATTTAACTCTGGGAAAAACATCGCCTCTACTGAGGAATGAATACATTTGCTTCTTTAATAAAAATAATTCTTTCCCTTTTGTCCTGGCTATCAAGAAGCTCAATGTTAAATCTGTTATTTAATCATAGAGACTGCATAAATTCTTGTACTTTCTTTGCTCCTAATTTTCTATTTCTCCCCTTTTGATTCTATCACAATTTCAGCTCCTCAGGAGGATGGCTGTCTATTCATGGCAGGGGCTGTTGGGTCCACCCTGCATCCATTCTCTTCTTTTCCTTTATTAACAAAAGCTCCCTTGGAGCAAGGTGTGGCCACATGAATAAGTTTTGGCCAATGAGCTGTAAGTGTCAGTTTTATGTGGGATTTCTAGGGAAGTTGCTTAAAGTGTGCTGACCCATTCATTGGAGGAGTACCTTTTTGTCTTTCTTATTTTTATCCTACATATTGACTGGGTAGCACACTGGCATACCAGATATCATCTTGGACTGGGAGGCGTCCCAAAATATGGAAGCCAGCATGAGGATGATGTAGCCAAATAATGCTTTCCCAGGTCCCTAGTGTCTAGAGAGTCACCCTGTTAGTTCTGGCCTGCCTAGCCTGAAGCTTCTCTTAGGTGAGTCAGAAATAAACTTCCACTTTGTTGAAGTCAGTATTGTTTTGGGTTTTCTCATAAAATTGCTATACTATCTTTTTGCAGCACTTTCCAGGACTCTTCAAAAGGAATTTTACATTCACCACATATTTTAAGATGGACCATCTGTAATTGCTCATTCTCACATTGCTAGAAAGAAATACCTGAGACTGGGTAATTTATGAAAAAAAAAAAAAGTTTAATTGTCTCACAGTTCTACAGCCTGTACGGGAAGCATGATGCTGGCATCTGCTCGGCTTCTGAGGAGGCCTCAGGAAACTTACAATTACGATGAAAGGCAAAGAGAAACCAGGCATGTCATACATGGCCAAAGTAGGAACAAGGTAGAGAAGGGGGTGGGGTGCTATACACTTTTATAAACAACCAGAACTCTTGAGAGATCACTCACTATCATGAGAACAGCACCAACGGGGAATCACCCTCATGGTTTAATCACCTCCCACCAAGCCCCTCTTCCAACATTGGGTATTACAATTCAACATGAGATTTTGGCAGGGACACGAATTCAAACCGTATCACAATCCCCAAAATATCCTCCAAATTTAGTGAAAATCTGTTTCAACATTTCTGTGTGATTTTAATTTTACCTATGTAAATATGTCCCTTTTGGTAGGCTGGCTTAAATCCTTTTTTGTAAGTGTATAAAGTACAAATAAATAAGTAACAGTAAGCAAAGTAGAAAAATATTGTCAAGAGGTAATCTCCATCCATTTTCTTTAATGAAAATATTAACCATTTTGAAATTAGCATAGTGCTTATGTGGAAAAGAAAGTAATGAATATTTATTCTATTAGGTATATAGACTCTTCCCATAAGAACTTATTTGTATCATTCACCTGCAGAGAAAAATCACTTTTTCATAGATGAAACCAAGATAAACACCAGACCACTCTCTGTCCAAAGTGTCATAAATTCTATATTAGTGAGCTAATAAGATTTAATGAAGTCCAAATTAAGTCTTATAGTACTTTGGAAAGAATCTTTCTTTCCTCTCAACTCTAGGTCTTTCCATTCCTCTTCAAAGGGAGCATTAATGAGAAGCAATAAATCCCAGCATGGATCATGATTAAATTTCATGAATTAAACAGAAGTACTTTTGCAAAATGATAAATTCAATCATTGAAACAGATATTTTTCTTTCTCAGCTGAACTAAAGGCCGAATGTTTCCAGATGTTGGCATAAATGACTACATTTTCATTCTTTCTAGAAGTATAATGTTTTTAAATACTTTCAAGAGTAAATTGCAAAATGGTAACTTCTGCCTTTAAAAACAAGGCCCCATGCTGTCTTTCCTTTCCTTCTACTTCCTTTCCCCAACTCATACTCCATAGAGACTTGGTGGCTATTTGGGCAACACTGAAGGATAATCATGGCTTCAAGTGTAGAATAGTAGAATGCAGCTTTCAAAATCTGGATTCTCTGTTTTAAGTAGGAAGCACCAGCTTGGAAATAATTTCTAGTCACTATAGGTTTTCCAGTGTCTTGGCAATAAGAAACAGCAGCTTGCTGACAGCATTTTAAATGACCTACATTTATGTGGAAAGCCACGTGGTTCAGCCCAGCAGGACTAGAGAGGGGAAGGATGGCTTTGGCACTGATTGTTGATCAGGACAACAGACTTCAGCTCCTTCCTGCTTGGCTTCTTTATCCTGCCATCTGCATAACTGCTGATTCACTAGGCAGGTGTCTCTCCTGCTGCTGGAAGGGACATTTGTTCCCTATAATTTGCCACTTTTCCAAGTGGTTAAGGGAAATTGGACCCAATGCTGGATACCAGAGGCAAGCAAGTCTGGGAATTATGTAGGGGAGCTGATGCCAACCTTTACCCGCATAAATGCCATTAATGGAGTCAAGGCTCAAATGGCGAATGGCTTTCCAGCTAACTTGGAGTGGATGCCTACAGGAACAAACAACATCTGTCGTGAAATTTTTGGAATGGGCCTGACTTAGATGTGGCATCTTGTTGTCACTATATTTATCAGATTATGCATTTTGAATTTTGGTTTGAAGAATAGCGTTATGTACTCAAGGTTGAACTATATTGCTCAGAGAATGCGTCTTCAAAGTATGTCCAAGTCATTATAATTCAGCAGTGAGGAGTCTGGGAGGCACAATGCCCACATATTTCCAAAGAGAGCTCGGAAACAAGAGTGCCTTACATTCAATAGGGCCTAAGACGCTACTTGTTACACTACTTGTTGTTCTCTCCTCTTCATCTCTAAGTTTTTTTCTGTTCTACTTCTGGTGCTGTGCCTCCTCTTGACCACCAGGCACAGGGACGAGACCCCAGATGAACCCATCATAGTATCTCAAGCCCCTGGAGGCAGTGACTGGACTTAGAGATGACCAAATTGGGACAGCACCTTTGCCTGTTGCATGAAGAAGCCATTCATTCATTCATTCCTAAAATATTTACAAGGTTTCCACCTAGACAGAGGTTCTTTTGTAGGTGCTGTGGAAGTAGCAATGAACAAGACAGATGCGACTCCCTCTTTCTAGGGAGTTTACATGATGCAGGGGGTGGGAAGTAGGAAAGCAGGCAACAAACAAGTAAATATATAAGATAATTTGTGAGAGTGTTAAGTGTAATGCAGATGTAAGCCCATGAGTGATAGCATGCTAGGGTAACACTCAACAAGAACTGGAAACAAGATGGAGAGGAGACCCTATTGGTGCTGGAGAACGCTCTAGCTGTTCCACAAGGCCAACCCCACCCCTGTTTTTCCTGAGTTTTTTATATTATGAGCCAATGAATCTCCCTTTGGGGCCAAAGCCAGATCAAAGCTTTGATTTATGCATTTCTTATCCACTCTTCAATATTCCCAAGACGCTGATTTAAGAACGGCCATTCAGTTAGTCAGCAAATCTATGCTGACTTGGCACTGTGCTAGGTGCTGTGATGGATTCAAGGATGCACAGGTTATGCTCCTTCCCCTCAAGGAGCTTTTAAAAGCCACCAGGGGCTGGGGAGTAGAAACGAATGCAGATGAACAACCCGTGATTGTTTGGGCCAGATAACAATGGCTCTTTGGAGAAGGCTCTGGATTTGAGAAAGCACGTGACTTAATTCTCATTAAATTCCCATTGTTGAATAGGAAAACTCTGAAACACAGAGAAATGCAAGTAAGATCTCCGATTCAAAAACATTCATTAGAAAATGTATTCAGTTTATTCATTAATTAATTGGTTGATTAAGGGTAATTACGGGGAAGACTGGCAGAGGAAAGAGATTAGGATAAAAATCTAACAGGTCTAGGAAATGGGGGGCAAAAACCCATTCTTGTCTCTCTGCTGTGTCCCTCAGTGATTTTATCCAGTCCTAAAATTTTCATCACATCCTGTATGTTGATGATTCCCAAACTTGGGTCTTCAACCCAGAGCTGGTCCTCTACATTGTAGACTTCTATATCCAACCTCCTTGACCTTCCCACCTGAAGCTCAAGCTTCATCTATTCAAAACTGAACTCTTGATTCTATACCTACCCGCAAACTACTCCTCCCTAGTAGCCTTCTCTCTTGGCAAATATTTCTGTTATCCACAAGGTTGCAGAGGCCAGAAGCCTGGGAGTCCTTCTCAATTCATCTCTCTCCCTTATCTTCCTTTTCCAAATCTCAAAACTATTTTCTTGAGTTCATCTTCATAGACATCACCTAGTCCAAGCCGTTCCTTTTTTTTTTTTGAGATGGAGTCTCACTCTGTCACCCACGCTGGAGTGCAATTGTGTGATCTTGCCTCACTGCAACCTTCACCTCCCTGGTTCAAACAATTCTCTTGCCTCAGCTTCTCGAATAGCTGGGATTATAGGTGCCCATCACCATGCCCAGCTAATTTTTGTATTTTTAGTAGAGATGAGCTTTTGACATGATGGCTAGGCTGATCTTGAACTCCTAACCTTGTGATCTGCCCACCTCGGCTTCCCAAAGTGCTGGGATTACAGACATGAGTCACCATGCCTGACACATAATAATTTTTCAAGTGGACCACGGCACAAGTTCCTCAACTCATCAGAGGTGGAGTAAGCTTCCTTGGATCCACTTGAATCTTCAAATGGAATAGGGAAAGAGATTGTGGAAACTGGGAAGTCATTCATCATACATTCATCACTGACCCAAGGAAGTCACAAACTCTAATGCATTCTTAGACCAAATGGAATTATCACTTGGATTCCCCCCTGCATTTTGTGATTTGTGATGTGACCATTTCTCATTAGCACACATATGGTTAGAGTGGAGAATACTTTGTGAAATGTTAGTATTGGAAAACACTTTGAGGTCACCCAGACAAATTGCTTCATGGTACCAGTGCAGAAACTAAGGTGCAAAGAGGTAAAACGGCTTGCCTGAAATCACCCTGATTAATTAGTAATTTCAGGCAAGTCATTTTACCTCTTTGCACCTTAGTTTCTGCACTGGTATCATATATATAATGCCTCATTACAAAATGGGTTTGAGTACTTTATCTGCAATCCAAAAGACTAGATGCATAATGTCATAACTATTACTTCTACAAATAGACTTTTTTTTGAGATGAAGTTTTGCTCTTGTTGCCCAGGCTGAAGTGCAATGGCACTATATTGGCTCACTGCAACTTCTGCCTCTTGGGTTCAAGTAATTCTCCTGCCTTAGCCTTCCAAGTGGCTGGGATTACAGGCATGTGCCACCATACCTGGCTAATTTTGTATTTTTTAGTAGAGATGGGGTTTCACCATGTTGGTCAGGCTGCTCTTGAACTCCTGACCTCAGGTGATCCACCTGACTTGGCCTCCCAAAGTGCTGGGATTACAGGCATGAGCCACCATGGCTGGCCTACAAATAGGCTTTGATAAGAATCATGTGGCAGGGAATTCAAGGGATGTATGGATGGGTACAGGGGAACATGTATTACGGTATGTATTAAGTGTGAAGCCATATGCTGTAATGTTCAGCCAACTCTTGAGGAGGGTTGATGTCTTTTTGTAAAAATTGAACAATTTTATGCCTGTACACCTCACTTTAGGTGAGTGCCCCAGGATATGGCTAAGATTTCTTTTAGAAAACATCTCTAGTCCAATCCTACACTGGACAAATGTATGGTTAGAGCCTTGGTTTTCTGCTATGGAAAAGAGCTGTGGCCATTTTAGTTTAAGAATGTTCAAATTAGCACCATCTGAGCCATTAAAAAAGCACCCATTGAATGTTTAATATTAAGCAGTTAAATCCTGCAAGATAAACTAATTGCAAAATTTGTGAATGGGTAAATAAATGATTGGCTTTCTGTTTGAAGTGTAGAACTATAAACCAGTTGAAGATTGGAGAGCATTTTCTCAAAACAAGAAGTTTTATTTTGGAGTGGTCACTTTATGTCATTATTTCTCACTTTGTCCATGGGACAAATAATTAGCTAAGCATGGTAGTGTGTTGAGTCCAACCAGCAGACTCAACTGAGCGATGGATGAAAAACATACACTGATGCAGGCTTGCCAGTCAGCATGGCCAGAAGATCTCTGCCAAAGCCAGCAGTGGCCCCCATAAGCCAGTAGCCTCCACATTTATTTTGTACAGGTTAAATGACAAAGTTCTCAAGGAAACACCATTAGAGAGAAATTAACACTGCTGACCCCCTAAGTAGACAGCAGTCATGCGCCTGTGGAAGAGACCACATGAGTAAACAAGCTATTTAGATAAACTCCTCTACATTCCCTTATTATAGGCTCTATGCTATTAGTTCAAGATAAGAGGATCAAGCTGCCTTCAGCCATAAACCTTTCCCCAAGGCTTTTGCAAAACCTCTGGCCTTCCAAGAAGGTTTGTGTTTTTCTATAATTTTTCCACCACCTTGATTGATCTTCTGCAGTAGTGAGCTCCTATAGTCTCAGCTATTTGAGAAGCTGAGGTGAGAGGATTGTTCGAGCTCAGGAGTTTAAGGCTTTAGTGAGCTATGTTTGTGCCACTTCACTCTAGCCTGGGTGAAAGAGGAAGAACAATGTCTCTCTCTCTCTCAAAAAAAAAATGAATGAATGAAAAGAAAAAGAAAACTCTGTCTGTAGGGGAAAGACCGCTGTCTGTTAATGTATCACCTTTCTTCTATATGGGAGGACACCAAGCAGAGATTTTGTCTTATTCAAGTTTGCCACTCAAAGACTGCTAAATTGGTAACAAAGGTCTTGCATTATCCAAATAATTAGCTTTAGTCTTGACTTTGACTAAAGCTTGCTTAGTGTCTAGCATGAGTTGGATATGTTCCCATTCCTCACCCTAAACATCTATAAACTGATAACAAGATTTTATTTTCATAAACTGAGTGAGTGGAATAGACAACCCTTTATAATAAAATATGAATATTTACTGAGAACTATGCTAAACCATTTATGTGAATTATCTCATCTCCTTCTCCCAACAACTCTGGGACACAGGTGTTATTACAGACCCATCATACAGATCTCAAAGTGTTTTCCAATACTAACATTTCACAAACTATTCTCAACACTAACCATATGTGTGCTAACAAGAAATGGTCACATCACAAATCACAAAAAGCGGGGGAAATCCAAGTGATAATTCCATTGGTCTAGGAATGCATTAGAGTGTGTGACTTTCTTGGGTTGGTGATGAATGTATGATGAATAACTTCCCAGTTTCCACTTGAATCTTCAAGTGGATCAAAGGAAGCTCACTCTACCTCTGATGAGTTGAGGAACTTATGCCATGGTCCATTTGAAAGATGATTATGGCTTGGACTAGGGTGATGTCGATGGAGATGAACTCAAGAAATAGTTTTGGATTTGGAAATGGAAGATGAGGGAGAGAGATGAATCAAAGAGAACTTCCAGGTTTCTGGCCTCTGCAGCCTTGTGGATAACAGAAATATTTACTGAGAGAGAAGATTACTAGGGGGGAGTAGTTTGTGGGTGGGTATAGAATCAAGAGTTCAATTTTGAATAATGAATTGTGAGCTCCAGATGGAAAGGTCAAGAAGGTTGGATATAGAAGTCTACAGAGTAGAGGACCAGATCTGGGTTGAAGACCTAAGTTTGGGAATCTCCAGCATACAGGATGTGATTAAAGGTTTAATTATTTATTTTTGTATTTGTAGTGACAGAGTTTCTCTATGTTGCCCAGGCTGATCTTGACCTCCTGGCCTTAAGCAATCTTCCTGCCTCAGCTTCCAAGTGCTGGGATTAGAGGTATGAGTCACTGTGCCCCGCCAGAAAGAGTTTTCTTAATTAAATTGGATATTGATGATAAGGTCAATAAATAAGCAAACACAATTTGCATTACTCTGATTGCCATTGGTCACAACAGGCTTGTCACTAGGGATTAGGCCCTGATGAGCAGGATGACAGTTACTGGGAACAAAGCACTAGGCCCCACAGTAGCACAAGTGATGCTTCCTTTGTACATTTGTTCATGCTGTGTCCTTTAGTTTACTTGCATTATGAATTCTGATGCCAGCAAAATTTGTAAGGTCAAGGCCAAAGATGATTGAGGTTGGGAAGGCTCTTGAGTGTGTGGCTTTGAGGCAATGAGATACTTGTCTTTCTTGATAAAGTAATTTGATCTTTTTAGTTTGCAATTAAATACTCTGATAGCTACAAAACACCTTTATTATTGAAATTCCTGCAAGAAAACTAACTTTGTTTTGTAAGCCTCAAATGCCCTAACCTCAACCCCCTTTCTCTCTCACTGAATCAATTGGTTTTATAATTCCATTCTGATAAGATAAATTTTCTTAGGAACTCAATTATCTCTTTATAGCATATCAGTGTATAAATACATAATCCAAGAGCTGTCACAGCAGAGGAATGCATAAAATGGAATGGTAACCTAAAATAATTCTGCCTGGGTATGTGGGTGGATAGAGGGAGTGTTAGGGGAGGCCAGGGAAAAGAGGTGACATTTAAATAGAAGAATTAGGAATAAGGACCTATTCCCCAAGCAAATGGAATGGGAAAGACTGTTCCTGGCAAAGGGAATGGTCTGAATGTACAAACTCTGGAGAAGCATAAGTGCATGTCAAATACAGGAGATAATGACTGGTACAGCTAGTTAACATTTGCTGGACAAACATAACCTGATGTGTAGCAGGTGTTGTGCCAGGCAATGGCTGTTGGCTACTGGCTGCTAAGAACAGAGATGACTTGAAAAAAGAGGCTGGAAGGCCTTGTAATCATTGCCTTAGTGTTTGTGTTTATTTCTGAAGACAGTGTGGCATTCGCTGTGGTTTTTAAGCACAGGAATAAATTGATGGCACCTAAGTGTAGAAAAAGAATGCAGACAGAATCCTAGAGGGTGGATTAAAGAAAGGAGTGACCAGAGGCATATTCCACAGTCCAGGTTGGGGCAGCTGGGGGTAAGGGGATTCATGATGTATGATTTAGAAGACCCCCATTGGCATATCTGGCCCAATATCCTGCACCCATAGATGTATTTCTCCAGCTTCTCAACTCTTCTTGTCATCACCTGTTCTAATTTGCAAAGAATTAACAACAACAACAACAAAAAAAAACCCTAAAAAGCAAAATTGGATTCTCTCTCCCAGAGCTAAAATTACTTTGGCAAGGATAATGGCTCCTTTTAGTTTGCAGGGTCTCGTCTTCTCTTCTAAAGGTTAAAAATAGAAAACATTAAAATCCTGAGGATAAGCCCAAAATGGATTCCTATTCCCTCTCAATGGAGTGATACATTTAAAGGGCCCTGGGATCTAGAAATTGCCTAAGTGACACTCTTCTGCTGATGCATTTTCTTTTTCGTTGAATCAACAAAGACACAGCCATGTGCTCCTTTACAGAATGAATGGGGTCATCATTGTTAAGTTGGTTCATTATGTTTTGCATAACAGACCTGCTTCTAATCACTTTTATTATTATTTCAGGTTAGGTGGGGGTGGGGATAATGAAAAAGGAGAAGAGGGAATGCCTATTTTAGCTGTGGTTTCAAAAATTAACTTGTTTTCCAATGAAGATGTCTCTTCCATTAGATTCATTTCCTTGGGGCATGCCTGGAACAGCAGCATTTTCTCTGCACTGTCTGGAATGTGCTTCTGTCCTAGAATTGCAACCCACTTTGTGCTGCTGTCCACTCTGCTAGCTTCTCCTTCCCAAAGACACCCCAGGATCACCACTCAGTGGCCCCCACTGTGGACTCCAAATGGACCTTTAGGCTTATGTTGGTTGGGTGAGCCAACTAATTCAGCCTGGAAATAATGAAACTCAGTCTCCAATGACTCATCTAAAAATCTCTTCTAAGCCTTCTTAGCCTTGGGCCCAATGATATTAAGTACAGGATAGGCGTGGGAGTGGGGACGGCAGAGGCTCTGAGCCACGTAGCTTCAGTGCTTATGTAAATTAGAAAGAGATCTCTAGCACCTCCAATGCTGGGGAGAGGGAAGGGGCTGGTGGATGGCAGCCCTCCTTTCTTGGTGTCCTCATGAGAACTGTTACCTTATACTAGAGAAGACAAGGCACATGTCAGCATGCATCAAGTCTCCTCTTCTATCCTTTCTGAAATTGCTGATAAAATCATAGGTTGTTATGGTCCATTATCTCAGGAAGGTGTTGTTTAAAAAAATAAGCTGTCATTGACTTCACTTTCCAAAACTCTTCTGCGACATTATTAGTATTACTTTATTTAAGCTCAAAGACAAATTTTCCCCTTAGAGTCAGAGATTTTTCAAGCCAGAAAAAGCACATTTGGGGTTGCAATAGCAATCTGCTGTTCTTCCCTACCTGGCACCTGTCTCCCTTCCCCTTGTGTAGATAATTAACTCCTCACTTTCCTTTGGAAAACCATGCCATCCTTCACATCCCACTCTTACTCCCTAAGGCAATTTTCAGGCTTTCCCTGCTAATAAAATCTCAATTCTGCTTTAGGGAACAATGGGCAAAATGCTAGCTTCATCAACCCCTTTCCAGCTAGCAGTGGGCTTATAACAATTCTGTCCACTGAGATCTAAGTGGAAGTCCCTGAGGCCTCCTGGGAGGGCCTTTGTGTTTCATAATAAGACGGACAGATAGGCTGGGATGATGGCTCATGCCTGTAATCCCAGTGCTTTCCAAGGCCAAAGTGAAAGGATTGCTTGAGCCCAGGAGTTCAAAACCAGCCTGGGCAACATAGTGAGAACCTGTCTCTACAAATAAAGTTTTTAATTAGCTGGGCACGGTGGTGTGCACCTGTAGTCCCAGCTACTCAGGAGGCTGCGGCAGGAGGATTGCTTGAGCCCAGGGCTTTTGAGGCCACAGTGAGCTATGATCATGCCACTGTACTCCAGCCTGAGGACGGAGCAAGACCCTGTCTCTAAAAAAATAAAATAAAATAAAATAAAATAAAATAAAATAAAATAAAATAGAGAAACAGAGGCACTACAGCAGGCCTTCCCATCTTCTTCCTCCTGAAATGCAGATACAATGGCTGCAGCTGCAGCATTTCATCTACTGGAAAAGGCCAATCAAATCACAGTTCTTTGGCCCTTGATGCCATTGAGTTACCAATTTAATGCTGGTGACTGCTTACCTCTAGATATATTATTATGTGAGAATAAGAAACATGCTTATTTAAACCACTGTTAGTCAGATATTATTCCGTTACTTGTGGATGAGTGCCTTTCTAACTGATATACCTGAATTTACACTAACAGAAAATCAGCTGCAAAAGAACTAAATTCCTAGAAACTCAATCCATTCCAATGCCCATCTCTCCTGTCTATGGAGGGCACCAAGGAGAACAAAAACCTAGGAAAATTGGATTGGCTAGTCCAAGAACTCATCCTACAGCCAAGGCAGGGAACTTTGCTATCCCTCTCCAAAATGATATGGTATATGGACTAATCACCACTCTGTGTTGTTTCTCTTTTTCAACCAAATGTTTTCAGAGCAACGATCCTGGTTTTTTCTCCACTCGTATATATTGGGTAAGCTAGTAGATGGTTAAATATCATTTACTCAATGGCTGCAGATCATGAAGAGCCACACTCAATCTGATGGAGAGAAATACACATAATGAAGAAGGCCTGGACTTGCAGTGGATGCAGTAACTAGACAAGACTTTGCGAACTGCCCTTTATAAAACCATCAGATCTCATGAAACGTGTTCACTGTCATGAGAACAGCACAGAAAAGGCTTGCCCCCATGATTCAATTACCTCCCACCAGGTCCCTCCCATGACACAGGGGATTATGGGAGCTACAACCCAAGTTGAGATTCTGGTGGGGACACAGCCAAACCATATCAGTAAGTTAAAGAAAGAGGAGAGTAATAAGAACTAAATTAATACTTCTGTCCCTATTAGACACTGAATTAAATGCTTCATGCTCCGTTTTTAATTCTCATGAAACTTACTGGGGATATTTCTATTCCGATTTCACATTTACATTTCAGGCAGTGAAATGTTAAGTGACATGCCAAAGCTCACACTGTAGAAGTCCATGCTAGAAGGCCAAGATTCCAGCCCAGGCCTGCCTTCTTACAAAGCCCTTCCCCTCCATTGCTGGGGCATTAGAGGCAGAGCTCAGGTCAAAGAGAGAGAAGTGATATCCTGGTCAATTCTATGGAAGCACTTTCAACAGAGTTAGGAGTTAGCCTGGGCTCTTGATTCAAATCAACTTGAATCACCAGATTTGCTTTTAATTTTATTTATTTATGTTTTTTATTTTATTTTATTTTATTTTTAGAAAAAGAGAGAAAAGGAGAAAGAAAGAAACAGCGAAAGAAAGAAAAAAAAGAATGAAAGAGAGAAAGAAAGAGGACGAGAAAGAGGGAGAGAGATTGGGATTCTTGTTTTATTGCCCAGGCTAGAATGCAGTCTAGCATTAAAAACCTCTTTTATGCCAATAATTGTGCTTAACAATGGAGACAGGATGGAATAGGGGATGAAAATAACAAATAAGCAGCCAACCAATATTTTATTTAAACCTGTGAAATGCTATGCAATTGCTGGGGAGTGATTTACTTACAATTATGTGGTCACTTTTAAAATAAGTATAATGCGATACTGAGAAAAATGTATGTTTTGTGGATTTGGGGAGGAGAGTTCTGTAAATATTTGTTAAGTCTAGTTGTTCCAG
>CAUYQU010008392.1:0-10447 GCA_963574635.1 Cheracebus regulus | reverse complement strand
CGTGTGGCTCCTTTGCCGGGAATCTCCCAGTTTGTGGGCATCAAAAGTTCGTCTGCAATTGCGGCATCCACTTGCTCTCTGAGCTTTCACTGGGAGCTACAATCCTGAGCTGCTGCTACGTGGCCATCTTGGATCTCTCTCTAATTTTTATATTTTTAGTAGCGACAGGGTTTCACCACATTGGTCAGGCTGGTCTTGAACTCTTAACCTTGTGATCCACCCACCTCAGCATCACAAAGTGCTGGGATTACAGGCGTGAGCCACCGTGCCCAGCCTAAATTTGTATTTTTAGTAGAGATGGGTTTCTCTATATTGGTCAGGCTGGTCTCAAACTCCCAACCTCAGGTGATCTGCTCACCTCAGCCTCTCAAAGTGCTGGAATTACAGGCCTGAGCCCCTGAGCCTAGGCTGTGGATTTTGTTTTTAACAATTCAAAAGCATGTTTCCGGATTTTGACAAATTAAGTGAAGTTGCATACTTTTTTTACTCTACTGAACAGTTCCATGAAACCAAGAACAGTTTCACCTTATAGGCCTCAGAATCTAGGATTAAAAGAACATAAAGATAATTACAAGAAGAAAAAGATTACTTCTACCTGAAGGACCTAGACATTTCTGGGAAGAAACAGAGGTGAAAGTGACCTTAAAGTACCTGGAGCATTTAGATCAGGGGTGTCCAATTTTTGGCTTCCCAAAGCCACATTAGAAGACGATAAATTTTCTTGAGCCACACATAAAATACACTAACACTACAATGGCTGATGTGCTAAAAAAAAATCGCGAAGGCTGGGCGCGGTGGCTCACGCCTGTAATCCTAGCACTTTGGGAGGCCAAGGTGGGTGGATCATGAGGTCAAGAGATCAAGACCATCCTGGCCAACATGGTGAGATCTCATCTCCAAAAAAAAAAAAAAAAAAAAAAAAAAAAAAAAAAAAAAAAAAAAAAAAAAAAATCTGAACACACAGATATTACTTAAATAGCACAAAGTTCAAAGAAAACTTGATTTAACCAAATCAAACCACTGTGCCAAGGTCAAAACAAATCGAGATCATTCCAAATGAGTTGCATAAAAAGAGAGTTAATGCAGGTTTGAGATCAGGTATTTGCCTCTTTGAAGAGTGACCCTGATTTTGTCTGACCTCAGAAAGGTTGTTTCTCTCTGAGCTCTAATTCCTCTTCAAAACATTGAGAGACTTGTGTCTGTGCAATTTTAAAGTGTTCTTGGATCTATACTTTGGGATTTTGTTATAGTGGCCCTAAACTGAAAACAATTTAACCAAAAACATCATCTTCATTTTAAAGAAGATTTTAACTGGGCATGGTAGCTCAAACCTGTATTGTCATTTTGGAAGAATGAGGCAGGAGGATCTCTTGTGAGACCTTCTCTTTACCGCCCCCCCACCAAAAAAAAAAACCTAACCAGGCATAATGACACACACCCATAGTCACAGCTACTCAGGAGGCTGAGGCTGGAGGATTGCTTGAGCCAAGGAGGTTGAGGAAGCAATGAGCTGCATGAGTGCACCACTGCCCTCCAGCCTGGGCAACAGAGTGAGACTCTGTCTCAAAAAAAAAAAAAAAAGATACTGTACTTGGATCTTGTACAAAGGAATTGAATTGTTGAATGCTGCTTACAGCAAATACATTTTTAGTCAAGTTCTGAGGGAAATGATAAAAACAGGGTTAGTATAAAATTTAGTAGTTATTTGAATTTTTACTGCTTGTTTTTAGGCCTGACACAGTAGTTTACTCTTCTTTTCTTAGACACAGGATCTTGCTCTGTCACGCAGGCTGGCGTGCAGTGGTGAGATCATAGCTCACTGCAGCTTGGAACTCCTGGGCCCTGGTGATCCTCCCACCTCAGCCTCCTGAGTAGCTGGGACTACAGGGATGTGCCACCACACTGGCCAGGTGTTTAAAATTTGTTATTTAATTTTAAAAAATTGGCTGGGTGTGGCGGCTCACGCCTATAATCCCAGCACTTTGGGAGGCCAAGGTGGGTGGATCACCTGAGGTCAGGTGTTCGAGACCAGCCTGGCTAACATAGTGAAACCTCGTCTCTATTAAAAATACAAAATTTAGCCAGGCGTGATGGCAGGCACCTATAAGCCCAGCTACTTGGGAGGCTGAAGCAGAATTGCTTGAACCTGAGAGGCAGAGGTTGCAGTGAGCTGAGATCGTGCCACTGCACTCCAGCCTGGATGACACAGCAAGACTCCATTTCAAATATATATATATATATATTTTTTAAATAGAGATAAGGGGACTCTCCTTGTTGTCCAGGCTGGTCTCAAACTCCTGGCCTCAAGTAATCCTTCTGTCTCAGCCTCCCAAAGTGTTTGAATTACAAGAAGTGAACCACCTTGCCCAGCCTGTCACAGTGGTTTAGATCTTGCTTTTTTTTGTTATGTATGTAATATAACACTTCATAGCACGTATTTGATATTAAATGAATTAGGTAAGATGTACTTCACATTGAGGTTTCAGAACCACGTGGCATGACATTTTAATCAACAGTACAAATCTGTAAAGAAGGGCTTTATCATCAGCACAGAGCAGGAAAAACCCTAAACTGAATGAAGGTAGCTAAGATGATTACTGAGTCATTAATTAACTATGTTGTCTAATCACCCCAGTTTCCACCTCCGTTTGGCTTCAAAAACTTTTTTGCAAAGTCTACTTGCCCTGAAAGGAAGTTTGAATTCTTTACTTTACTGTAAACTCTTAGAAGTGGAAACAAAACTGCCATTTAAATGTGCTGTTAATGAACTTGAGTGTGACTATGCTATGAATCAGCGAGTTTCAAAATTAATATTCCTGAGTCCTCTGGTCAAAAGGCAAAGCCTTCCTCCTTGGCTTGATCACACTATTAATATATACACTTTTTTTTTTTTTTTTTAAAGACGGGGTTTCACCATGTTGGTCAGGCTGATCTTTGACCTCCCGACCTCAGGCGATCCGCCCGCCTTGGCCTCCAAAGTGCTTGGATTACAGGCGTGAGCCACCAGGCCCGGCCATATGTACACATATTTAACCACTGCTTTTTAAAACCCCTTACAATTTACACCTGTTTTGGTGACCGACTGAATAAATAAATGCGAAAGCCTACGACGAGTTTTCTTAATAAAATAAATAAAGCTGCATTTCATTCTAGGATATTTAGTAACATCTACACTGAAGATGACGACGAAATGTGAATGAAATACTGCGATGAACAATAACCGTCCCAGCTACTAGTGGTGGTGCGGTCTCAACGGAGGACGATAACTTCTGAGGACTCAAGTAATCTTCACCAAACCCAGGGAGCGGAACTGTCAGTCCCACCCCACGAAAGCGGCTACTGAATCCCAGATTGCCCCACGATCCCGGTTCTGCGAGCGAGGTCACGTTCACAACGGCGGTAATTTCCGCAGCGGTGACACACGGCACTTCCGGCCGGCTGTGAGAGTCGGTGACGTGGCGGCGAGGCTGGGCACGGTCGTCGGGGTCGGGGCACCAGGAGCTGTCAGGTGCCCTCGGGGCAACCCCGCTAGGAGAGACAAGCTCGCCAGCAGCGCCTGCGGCTGCGGCTGTGAGGCCGGAGCCGGAAGTGCCACGTGTCCTGATTGCGGCTGCGCGGCCGGCGGCTGACAGACACTTCCGGCCGGGGCCTCCTTCCTTCTGGGTTTGGCTGCCTCCTTGTAGCCCGGCAATCGCTGCCCCGCCGGCCCGACTTTCTAGCCTCAGTTCCCAGGCTAGGCCGTGGCCGCCGGTGGCCTGGGGAGAGTGCGGCGCCATGCCTCGGGCTTGATGAGCCGCTCTCTCTTTTCCCAGTCTTCAGTCTTAAGTCGTTAGCCTCCTCCCTCTGCTTTCAACAGTAGTCTTTCAGCTCTGTTCTTGGCCCTGTTGTCGACCCGGACCAGCCCCTTCCAACCCAGGTAACCGCCGTCGTCATGTCCCAGCCGGGAATACCGGCCTCCGGCGGCGCCCCAGCCAGCCTCCAGGCCCAGAACGGAGCCGCCTCGGCCTCGGGGTCTCCCTACGCTAACGGTAAGTGCTGTCCGAGGGGAGGGCTCAGCCTGGCCGGGGCTGAAACTGACCTTTGCGTGCCGCTGCTGCTTGAGGCGACATGGAGAGGGTGACCTCCCTACTGGGTTCTGGCCCGGATGGTGGTGGGCAGCTGGGCCAGGAGACCACGGCGATTGTGCACCTGCAGCCCCAGAATCCTCTTAGGCTTTCACATTTATTTATTCAGCCGGTCACCAAAACAGTAATTGAGTACCTGCTGTATGCAGCGTCCTCGGTGAAACATGGGTGAGAAAATGCCTCAAAACTCGAATATAAGGATCATAGTGTTTGTGTGCCTTCGCCTTCCGTGCCACCTCACCCCAGTCTCCTGGAAAGCAGGATTTATGGTCTGATTCATCTGGGTTCTGCAGGCCCTGAAGTGGGTTGGCAGTCGTACGCAGTCTGATTTTCTGGAGATGAATGCATGCTTTTGGGACATCCCCTTTAGGTCCTACTCATCCCTCCCAGAACCTTCCCAGAATTGTACTTACAACACCTGTTCAGTGTTTCAGCTGTTGAAAAACCAAATAGAAGGGACGATCTCCAGTTTGATTTCTAGATGTCTGTACAGCACTTGGAAAGTTGTTGGACACAACTCTTTGAATCTCTGATAGGAGTCTACATGTACATTATAGTTTGTCAGTTGGCATGAGAATGTCTTATAATTTTATACCTCTTCTAGGATTCCTTAAATTGTCCTACTTTATGATTTGCTAAGATTATTTCAATTGTTATAATAGACAAAGACTTTCTGCCAATAGATTGCCTTACTTACAAATTTACCTACAAATCTCTGGTTTACAAAAATAAGACTAGTAGAATGATGCTAAAGAGCTTAGTTGCCCATTGGAGTCTAAGATTTCTGTGAAGTTGGAGAAAACAGTGACTAAAATTGCTAATTTACATTGTTTTTAGAGAAGACTGCTGTTTTCTTTACAGAGATGGCTCTAAAAGACTTTTAAAAATGTCTGAGTAGGCAACTATGTGGGCAGAAGAAAGAATAAATGGAGGAAAGCCACTGAAAGGGTGTTAAGTTGAATTAATCATTCTTTCTCAAAATTATGGTAACAGATTATGTAAACTACATTTTATTCTAGGATATTTAGTAACATTTACACTGAGGATGAGAACAACTTAAAATGTTATATGGCTACTGATTTTTCTTATAATCTATAAATCGCAGTTTTACATCAACTTTAAATGACACATCCTTAAATGTGCTTCTACGTTTATAGATGGGTGTAGTTGTTATAATATTGAAATGTTTGACATAATGTCATAATATTGAAATGAAGGGGTTTGACCACTGTGGTATGCTGTATTAGAGATATTATAACTATGTTGATTTGATACAGTCCAACAGACATTTGTTGTTGCACATATTCTAAATTCTGTCTTGAGGATATAAAAGAGAATAAGAAAGCATTACCTGTACATAGGTTGCCCATAGCCAGTTGGGGAATTCACATATGAAACTGCTGATTGCAATTCAGGGTGATAGCAGCTGGAAGAATGTGACCAACTGAGAGGTGGGGAATGAAACCATAGGACTGCAATTACAAGCCTCTTTCTGTTTGTCATTTATTTTAGGAGACAAGGTCTCATTCTGTCACTCAGGCTGGAGTGCAGTGGTGTGATCACAGCTTACTGCATTCTCAGCCTTCTAATACCTGGCTAATTTTTTTTTTTTAATAATGTTTGTCTAGAGATGGGGTCTCCCTATGTTGCCGAGGATGGTCTTTAACTTCCAGCCTAAAGCGCTCTTCCCTCCTTAGCCTTCCAAAGTGCTGGAATTACAGGCCTGAGATTATAGGCATGAGCCACCACACCTTTTTGTTGTTATTGTTGTTGTTGTTGTTGAGATGGGTCTCTGTGTTGCCTAGGCTGGTCTGAAACTCCTGGCCTCAAGTGATCCTCCTGACTCGGCCTTCCAAAATGCTGGGCTTAGAGGCATGAGCTACTGAGCCTGACCTGGGTTGTTTTATTGTTCATCCCACTAATACAAAGAGTAGGGATGTGGTATCAAGTTGGAGGAGAGGATATTTTTCAAGAGGTGAGAAAATGTTTCAATGCTGGGGACTAGTGTTGGTTAACTATTCCAAAGCAGTAGTTGCTGCTTACATATTCTGTTGAAAACTTTTCTTTTTTTGAGTTGGAGTTTCGCTCTTATTGCCTAGGCTTGGAGTGTAATGGCACGATCTCAGTTCACTGCTCTGCCTCCCCGATTCCAGCAGTTCTCCTGTCTCAGCCTCTTGAGTAGCTGGGATTACAGGCGCATGCCACCAGGCCTGGCTAATTTTTGTATTTTTTTTTTGAGACAGAGTCTCACTCCGTCGCCGGGAGCCAGGCTGGAATGCAGTGGCAGACCTCGGCTCACTGCAACCTCCGCCTCCGGGGTTCAAGCAATTCTCCTGCCTCAGCCTCCCAAGTAGCTGAGACTACAGGCGCGTGCCACCACGCCCAGCTAATTTTTGTATTTTTAGTAGAGACGGGGTTTCACCATGTTGGCCAGGATGATCTCGATCTCTTGACCTTGTGATCCACCGGCCTCGGCCTCCCAAAGTGCTGGGATTACAGGTGTGAGCCACTGTGCCCAGCCTAATTTTTGTATTTTTAGTAGAGACAGCATTTCCTCATATTGATCAGGCTGGTCAGGCTGGTCTCAAACTCCTGACCTCAGGTGATCCACTTGCCTCAGCCTCCCAAAGTTCTGGGATTACAGGCATGAGCTACCACGCCTAGCCAAAAACTCTGAAGTATTTAATGAAGTTTGCTTAAATTACATGTTACAGTATAATTAGATCTTCAGTTTGCTTTTGTTTTTTGTTTTTGAGATGGAGTTTTGCTCTGTCGCCCAGGCTGGAGTACAGTGGTGTGATCTTGGCTCACTGCAACCTTTGCCTCCCGGGTTTAAGTGATTCTCCAGCCTTAGCCTCCTGAGTAGCTGGGACTACAGGTGGACGCTACCACGCTCAGCTAATTTTTGTATTTTTAGTAGAGATGGGGTTTCACCATGTTGGTCAGGATGGTCTTGATCTCTTGACCTCATGATCCACCTGCTTCAGCTGCCGGAAGTGCTGGGATTGCAGGTGTGAGTGACCGCACCCAGCGGACACGTTTTTCTAAGTCTTTGTGTATACACAAAATTGATAGCAAGTTGGACTGAAAGACCACTTAAAGTAATAGATCTTAATCTGATTATCATGTAATAAGGCCAAAGGCAAATAATGACTCCCACCATTAATTAGTGCCTTTATTGACTGAATCAACTTGCAAAGGCAGTTAGAAACTGCAGTTTTGTTTTGTTTTGCTTTTTCAGACAGGGTCTCACTTTGTCCCCCAGACTAGAGTGCAGTGGTGCAGTCTCGGCTCACTGCAGCCGTAACCACAAAGGTTCAACCGATCCTCCTGCCTCAGTCCCTGATGTAGCTTGGGATTACAGGCATGCGCCACCATGCCCAGCTAATTTTTGTATTTTTTGTGACAGGGTTTTACCATGTTGGTCAGGCTGGTCTCGAATTCCTGGGCTCAAGAGACCTACCTGCCTTGGCCTCCCAAAATTCTGGGGTTACAGCCACTGCACCCAACCAGAAACTGCAGTTTTGTTAATTTAATTATATTTTATTTATTTATTTATTTATTTGTGATGGAGTCTTGCTCTGTCACCCAGGCTGGAGTGTAGCGGTGCAATCTTGGCTCACTACAGCCTCTGCCTCTTGGGCCACAGAGTGAGACCCCTTCAAGCTATTCTCCTGACTCAGCCTCCTGAGTAGCTGGGATTATAGGCACGCACCACCATGCCCGGCTAATTTTTGTATTTTTAATAGAGGTGGGATTTCACCATGTTGGCCAGCCTGGTCTCAAATTACTGACCTAAGGCAATCTGCCCACCTTGGCCTCCCAAAGTGCTGGGATTACAGATGTGATACACTGCCTTTGGCCAATAGTTAGCTATTTTTCTGTGACTTTTATTTATACTGTCATGTAGGACACCATAATTAATGGAACCATATTATGGAGAGCCTTGAATTAACTTAAAATTGGTCATTCAATTGGATTCATGTATGATGGGCAGAAAGTACAAACTGTGCCTGGCATATAGTAGCTCAAATATATTTATGTAATATATTAATGAATGGATAGCTTAAGAATCAAAAGATTTTGAATGTTTACTTGGAATTTTAGGGGAAACCTAAAATTCTGGAAGACATCTTTTTTCCCTGCTTTGGAGTTTATATAGAAGGGATAGTTTATTCAGTTCTTTTTTGTGACTGTTGAGCAGGTTTTTTTTCTTTTTTGAGACAGAGTTTCGTTCTTGTTGCCCAGGTTAGAGTGCAGTGGCATGATCTTGGCTCACTTCACCTTCACCTCTCGGGTTCAAGCTATTCTCCTGCCTCAGCTTCCTGAGTATGTGGGATTACAGGCATGAGCCACCACGCCTGTCTAATTTTTTTGTGTCTTTAGTAGAGATGGGGTTTCACCATGTTGGCCACCTGACCTTGTGATGCACTGGCCTCAGCCTCTCAAAGTGCTGGGATTATAGGCATAAACCACCATGGCTGGCCCAGGCTTTCTTAAAGAAACTAATATCCCTTTGGCCAAGCTGGTCTCAAACTCCTGACCTCACGTGATATTCCTGTCTCAGCCTCCCAAAGTGCTGAGATTACAGGCGTGAGCCACCCGGCCAGCCACATGAGATTTTTTACTGATGCAGATTCTGGGATCCTTTTGAATCCTGTGAAGTAAGATTTTATAAAGGTGGGACCTGGGATCTCAATTTGGACCATTATTATAGCAGGTTCCTCTGATTCTGAAGTTACTGGTTCGGTGGGAAGCACTCATCTGCATTCGTTCTTGCCTCTAACTTTGTAATTTAGCCTCTTTACCCACACATACCAAAACTGTCCTTAATAAGGCCACAAGGCCAGGCACAGTGGCTCACACCTGTTATCCCAGCACTTTGAGAGATCAGGAGACCCATAGTGAAACCTCATCTCTAATAAAGATACAAAAAATTCGACAGGTGTGGTAGTGAGCGCCTGTAATCCCAGCTACTCAGGAGGCTGGGGCAGGAGAATCACTGGAACCTGGGAGGCAGAGGTGGCAGTGAGCCGAGATCGTGCCATTGCACTCCAGGCTGGGCTGCAGGGCAAGAGTTGGTCTCAAAAACAAAAAAAAAAGGCCACAAATGGCTTCCTGGTTATTAAATAGAAAAATATTTTTCACTCCTCATTTTCCAAGCTTCATTGATACGTTTGGCTGTTACTTTATTTTTACAACAGTTGCTTTGTTTGGTTTCTAGGATATCACCAGAAGCGTAGTTACAGTTTTATTTTTCCTTTTTTGAGGGTTGCTATTTCTCAACAGCAGTATTCTCAATATTTCTTCCTTTTCTGATTGGTTTTTTCTCTCTTCTATTGGTGTTCTTCAAGATGACCTATTACTCTTCTTTTTTTTTTTTGAAAGAAAGAAAAAGAGAGAAAAGAAAGAGCAAAAGAAAGAAAAAAGAATGAAAGAGAGAAAGAAAAAGGAAGAGAAAGAGAGAGAGAGAACGGGATTCTTGCTCCATTGCCCAGGCTAGAATGCAGTCTAAAAATGGATATTAAAAACCTCTTTTATGCCAATAATTGTGCTTAACAATGGAGACAAGAAGGAATGGGGATGAAAATAACAAACAAGCAGCCAACCAATATTTTATTTAAACCTGTGAAATGCTATGCAATTGCTGAGGAATGATTTACTTCCAATTATGTGGTCACTTTTTTTTTTTTTTTTTGAAAAAGAGAGAAAAGGAGAAAGAAAAAAAGAAACAGCAAAAGAAAGAAAAAAAAGAATGAAAGAGAGAAAGAAAGAAGACGAGAAAGAGGGAGAGAGATTGGGATTCTTGTTTTATTGCCCAGGCTAGAATGCAGTCTAAAAATGGATATTAAAAACCTCTTTTATGCCAATAATTGTGCTTAACAGTGGAGACGGGAAGGAATAGGGGATGAAAATAACAAATAAGCAGCCAACCAATATTTTATTTAAACCTGTGAAATGCTATGCAATTGCTGAAGAGTGATTTACTTCTAATTATGTGGTCACTTTTAAAATAGGTATAATGCGATACTGAGAAAAATGTATGTTTTGCAGATTTGGGGAGGAGAGTTCTGTAAATATTTGTTAAGTCTAGTTGTTCCAGGTCTGAGTTCAAGTCCTGGATATCCTTGTTAATTTTCTATCTCATTGATCTGTCTAATATTGACAGTGTAACGTTAAAGTCTCCCACTATTATTGTGTGGGAGTCTAAGTTTCTTTGTAAGTCATTAAGAACTTGCCCTGTGTATCTGGGTGCTCCTGTAATGGGTGCGTATATATTTAGGATCGTTAGCTCTTCTTGTTGCATTGATCCTTTCACCACC
>CAUYQU010008391.1:0-29650 GCA_963574635.1 Cheracebus regulus | reverse complement strand
AGAAGGGGAAGAAGGAGGAGAAGACGGAAGACAGCTGAACCGCTGGGGCGCCCGCAACACCCGAGCTTCCCACAATAAAGTTGCCAGAACAAGTACCTGTTGTTGTGTGCTCCTTGCCGGCCGAGGCGCGCGCGACAAATAATGATCATAATATGTCTCTTAAAAAGACGTAATTTATAGGAAATTCCCCCATTTGATACAGATCAGTTGTTAGATTATCCTATTACTTAGAATACAACCATTGGGGGAATAGAAATAGAACTATATCTTCAAGAATGTCAGACTTGGAGAGGATATAGAATAATTATCATCATGAAGAATGTATAATTATAAACTCCAAAGTGGGATTCATTAGGTCTAAGTTTCCCTCAGTAATAATTGTCTACAAAGAAACGATGTAGAGGTTACAGAGAGAAGGCCACAAAAAGCTAACAAATAAGCTACAGACTCCTTCTAATAAAAATTATGTTAAAATTTTAAAATCATGTTAAATTTATGTTAAAATTACCATGAACATTCTGTCTCTCCCAGATTTAGCCCAATATAGAGCCCAATATTAATGCTATCAAGAGAAACAATGGCAACTGTGAACTTTCCAGCTTATCTGTTTTTCACTGTATGCCCAGCAAAAGAAGATATTCCCAAAGAACTGCCTAATGGAAGCGAAGCTGAACATTTCATGGACACCATCTACCAAACAATTATTGTTGGCCATATTTTGGACTTCAGAGTCTAGTCTTTCAGGTCTCGAAAGTCCTGATAGCTCTTCTGGGCTGCATGGGATTCCTCTAGATGAGTTGTTGGAGTGGTGATTGAAGTGGATAATGGAGTATTTTTGGGGGTGTATAATGGACTATATGTTTGTGTCCCAAATTCATATGTTAACTCCTAACATACATTCAGTGGTGAAATTTGGAGATGGAGTTTTAGGACATGAGGGAGGAGTGCTCATGAATGGGATGACTAGGGCCCTTGTAAAAGAGGCCTCAGAGAGACCCCCTCACCCCTTCAACATGTGAGGACACAGTAAGAAGGCAGCGTCTATGAACCTGGAAGCAGGCCCTCGCCAGAGACTGAGTCCCTTGGTGCCTTGATCTTGGATTTCCCAGCCTCCAGAATTGTAAGAAATAAATTTCTGTTGTTTTTAGGCCATCCCATTTATGGCATTTAAAAAAATAAATGTTATTTTGTATATTTAAGGTACACAACATCATGTTACAGGATACATATAGATAGCAAAATGATTATTAGAGTGGAACAAATAAACATATCCATCATCTCACGTAATAACTCATTATGTGTGTAGAGAGGGTTAGAGTAGGTAAAATCTACTCATTTAGCAGGAATCCCAAATACAGCCTGGTTTTATTAACTCTAGCTGTACTATAGCCATGGTGTTGTACATTGGCTCCCTAGACTTCTTCATCCTCCATACCTGCTACTTTGTAACTTTTAACCTACATCTCCCCATTTCTTCCCTCCACCCTGCTAACTCTGGTAACCACTGCTTTATTCTCTATCTCTGCATATTTGACTCTTTTGTTTTACATTCAACTTATAAGTAAGATAATGTAGTATTTTTCTTTCTGTGTCTGGCTGATTTCACTTAGCATAATGTTCTCCAGATTCATCCATATTGTGGCAAATCATAGGAACTCTTTTTTTTTTGTTCTGTTTTTTTGAGACAGAGTCTTGCTCTGTCGCCCAGACTGGAGTGCAGTGGTGTCATCTTGGCTCACAGCAACCTTCACCTCCTAGGTTCAAGAGATTCACCTGCCTCAGCCTCCCGAGTAGATTGTACTACAGGCTCCTGTCACCATGCCTGGCTACTTTTTTTGTATTTTCCTCCCCCCTGAGTTGGAGTTTTGCTCTGTCACCCAGGCTGGAGGGCAGTGGTGAGATTCTTGGCTCACTGCAACCTCTGCCTCCTGGGTTCAAGCAATTCTCCAACCTCAGCTTCCAGAGTAGCTGGGATTACAGACGCCTGCCACCACGCCTGGCTAATTTATGTACTTTTAGTAGAGACAGGGTTTCCCCATGTTGCCTAGGCTGGTCTTGAACTCCTGAGCTCGGGCAACCCACCTGCCTCTGCCTCCCAAAGTGCTAGGATTACAGGCGTTAACCCCTGCGCCGGCCTTTTTTTTTTTTTTTTTTTTTTAAAGAGACAGGGTCTTGTTCTGTTACCCAGGTTGGAATGCAGTGGCATGATCATGACTCACTGTTATCGTGAATTCCTGGCCTCAAGCGATTCTCTCATTTTAGCCTCCCAAAGCACTGGGATCACAGGTGTTAGCCACCCTGTCTGACCAAGATCTCCCTTTTTAAGGCAGAATAATATTCCATTACACACACACACACATGCACACACACTGTGGTACACATATGTGTAAATATATTTGTATTTTTACACATATATGTAAATATTTATATATATATATTTATGCATATGTACAGCTATACCATATTTTTTTCTTTTTCTTTTGAGATAGAGTTGCACTCAGTCACTCAGGCTGGAGTGCAGTGGTGCGATCTCAGTTTATTGCAACCTCTGCCTCCTGGGGTCAAGCAGTTCTCCTGCCTCAGCCTCTCGAGTAGCTGGGATTACAGGTACCTGACACCATGCCCAGCTAATTTTTGTATTTGTAGTAGAGACAGGGTTTCACCATGTTGGCCAGGCTGGTCTCAAACTCCTGACCTCAGGTGATCCACCTGGCTTGGCCTCCCAAAATGCTGGGATTACAGGCATGAGCCACCATGCCCAGCCTCCACTATTTCTTTATTCGTTCATCTGTTGTCAGGTGATATTTTGTTACAGCAGCCCAAATAATCTAAGGCAGAGTGAAACTCATAATTGTAGTACATATTTTAAATATTGGCTGAATGGAGTTATTTTTTAAAATTTCATAGTGTGAAGTTTGGCATATTAAAGGTAATTATCCTATTAAGAAGCCCTAAATTTGAAGTATTCTAGCACGTGGTTGATGAATTCTTAGCCATGAGTTTAGGGGTGATGGGAAGTACACTGGGACCTGGGAATTGATAAGTTTTACAAGGCGAGTCACAAGAGTAGCTCCTCTGAAGGGTTCTGTATGATAGGAACCTACTCAGTGGTCTATACTGTTCTATCACATTTTGCAGGTGCATGGTTGAGTGTCCAATGTTAAGTGTAGTCACCACAAGTGTAAATAAAACTATCTTCATTAACAGTCCCATCATCCCTGAGATGAACCCAGAGAAATGGGAAAGTTTATGATTAAATTGAATGACATAGTCCCTTAGCAGGCTTGGGGAGCAGAAAAGGGAATAATAGCATTTTGAGAATCACCAATTTATTTTTTGGCCAAGAGTACTGTTTGCACTTGCCTGACTAATGAAAGAAGTTATGTTACATATGGGACCATTAGAGTCCCTAATGAGTCAAATTAGTTTCCTTGAAAGGGCTCCAGTGGCCCTCTCAGTTTGCTTCCTGGCACAGCAGAAAGACCTGGACCCAGGCCTTGTCTGCTGGGACATGAAACTGGCTGTACTTGCATGGGAGGCCTTCCTTACTCCTGGTTCACATGGCTGAATGTCAGGGTATGCTCAAAGCCCTGTAAGCTTGGACAGATGTAGGAATTTTATTTGGTGACACTGGGTAAGTTTTGCCAGTCCTTTTGAGGTTGTAGGACTAGACAGTAGAGGTTTCTGAGTGGAAGATCTGGAATGGGGGTAATTTTCTGACTTCTTGGTCTCAAAGCATCTTAAAGCCTAAAACTAACCATTGGAAGTATTAAGCCCCTGGCCTTCATTTCTAGGGGCCCATATCTGCCGAGGGCTTTATTCTGAACTTACTAGGAGTGCTAGGTCTTTTTTTCTATTTTTGAGACAGGATCTTGCTTGGCCACCCAGGCTGGAGTGCAATGGTGCAATCATGGCTCACTGCAGCCTTGACCTCCTGGGTTCAAGTGATCCTCCCACCTCAGCACCCTCCCTCCCCCACCCTCAGTAGCTGGGATTACAGGCCTGTGCCACCACACCCAAGTAATCTTTGTATTTTTTTATAGAAATGGGGTCTCACCATGTTGCCTCAGCTGGTCTTGAACTCCTGGCCTCAGGAGATCCACCTGCCTTGGCCTCCCTAAGTGCTGGAATTAGAGGCGTGAGCCACCATGCCTGGCAATAGATCTTTTTGAGGTGGGGTCTTTAGGAGTTGAAGGTGGACTTCATGGTGAGGAGCTGCTTTCTACTCTAGTAATTAAGCTCATCTGGCATCAGTCTGTGTGAAACTGCTGAGCATGTAGCAGGGCACCTCCCCAGGTGTTTTCTTTTCAGGACAACGGCACTGAATGCTAACATGTAGAGTGCATAACAAGGTTGCCGACTTCCTGACTGCTGGGTTCTGAGTGACCCCCCGGCCTTTCTCTAGAACTTCAAAGTCCTGTATGGTAGCTACTGGCCACAGGTGGCTACTGGCCACAGGTGGCTACTGAACACTTGAAAGGTGGCTGGTACGAATTGAGATGTACTATAAGCATAAAATAGAAGCCAGAATTAAAAGATTTAGTCTAAAAAAGGGTAAAATATATTGTTAATCACTTAAAAATACTGATTATATGAAGAAATAATATTTTTAATATTTGGTTAAATAAAATATATTATTAAAATTAATTTCACTTATTTCTCTATACTCTTTTGGAATGTGGCTACTAGAAAATTTAAATGGCTCAAATTATGTTTCTTTTACACAGTGCTGCTCCAGATAATAGTCAGTGGGAGAGTTAGGCTAGTGAATGTGTGGCCAGAGAGTGTAAAATCCAAAATCTATGAATAGATATTGTGTCTGAGGAGGTGCTCTCTACAGTCAAGGCATTCAGAATTGAATTTCTCCAGTTTGCCAGGAGGTCAACATACCACATCCATTTCAGTCCAGGACTTTCAGCACCACAGGTGTGTGAGGAGCAAGATTCAGGGACCAAAGAAGTCTATCAATCCAGAGTCATACAAAATATTGTTAATCCATTGCTAGAAAACTCATATTTATAGCCAGTATTCAAACATCTGAATAGGGCTTGGAAAAATTGTTTGTTTTTTTTTCCTGAGAGATATGCCCAAGGCTTTAGCCTCCTTAGAGATCTAACTCTCTGATGAGCCTCTCAGGGCCTATTAGTACTGGCTGCAGAGGAAGTGAGTTGATAAGACGCCCTGTGGTCACTGTGTGCAGGCCACAGTATTCTCAACATAGGGTCTCATTCTTCCCAAGGAGCATGGCATACTGCAGCTGGTTTGAAGCAAGGAGGGAGCTTTTCTTCAAGAATAGTCGGCTATATATTGTGGGATACTATACACATAATTCAGCATCTACCACAAATGCATCATGAAAGATTGGTTCGTGTCGGACACTGTAGAGCCTTTGACTGGAAACAAATGGAAAAAGCAAATGGAAAAACAAGTGGAAAACTCAGAGTACTGCTCTGGCCTTCTAATACAAACACTCACCTCAGTGACCAGTCACAGCCTGTCTTCCCTGAGGCATCTTTGGCGTGCTGTGGGGGCATCTGGAGAGTGTTTGCCAATCTTGACCCTCTATCTTTAAGTTGCTTGATCATCTATATACATGGAGGGATAACTTTGGGCACCCAGCAGCATTTGGGACCAATCAATTCTGAGCAAAACTTTCAGTGGACTGTCAGCTTCCTGCTTGGTTTCACATTTTGGCTTTCTTTCCCATTCACTGCCAGGCTGCAGACCTTTAGACTTGACAATTAAGTCTGGTGGCTCCAGCCTCAGACCCTTGGCTCTCCCTCAAGGGATTTGCCTTAGATCTGTTCTACCAGATCTCCTCTATTTGTATTTCCTTAGGTATTAAAAAACAAAAACAAAACAAAACCAAAAAACAGTTAACATAGCAGATCTGGCTCCTTCCCTGGTTTGCCCTTGGCTGACATCTGGGAACTTGAATTTGGGAAAGGTTACTATGCTAACTGATAAAAGTGGCTCACTATACCTAAACTGTACAAACAATGTGAGTTTATGCTGAATACCTGCTTTCTTTCTGGCAGTTTGGAATTTGGGAGTAGGCAGAGGATGCTTGTGTGATTTAACTGCCAGTAAAAATGCTGGGTGCAGAGTGTATAATGAGCTTCTCTGGTAGAAAACATTTCCCATGTGTCATCACAACTCATTACTAAGGAGTTAGGCATGTCTTGTGTGACTTCATAAGGAAGGAATTATCAAACCTGTAATCCAAGCACTTGGGAGGCCGAGGTGGGCAGATCACCTGAGATCGGGAGTTCAAGACCAGCCTGACCAACATGGTGAAACCCCGTCTTTAAAAAAAAAAAAAAAAAAAAAAAAAAGAAGGAATTATCAAAAGCTTGAGCTTGGTTTCCTCTGAACTTTGCTCCGTGTGCTTTTGCCTTTGCTGATTTTGGTTTGTACCCCTTTGGTATAATAAATCATAGCCTTGAATGTGACCATATGCTGACTCCTGAGTCCTTCTAGCAACTAACCAAATCTGCTGATGATCTTGGGGGCCCTTGACACATCAGGTAATATACAGAAACCACTGGAGGAAGTCTAGAATGTAATTTTAGTTTGATTATTTTTCTTAGAGTTCAGAATAGGAGTCCCTGAATACACCAAGCATTACATAATATGGTTGGGAGATCCAAAGCACTAAAGCTGAGGCTAATAATATGTGGAAAATTGGCATATGTTGTAAGTTTCTCAAAAGACGCCTATTAGGACAGGTTACATAGGGTACACTCAAGAGAGATCAGTGCAGGAAGACCAAGGAAGGTTTGAAGGACCCAGTATGGCAGAAAGACATGCAAATCAGAGGCAGGACCCTCCTTAAACAGAACCCAAGGCCATATTCCAGGAAAGGGAATAGAGAGACAGGGGCTGGTATCGTCTCAGTCACATTGGCTGAGTAGGTTAAAATCAGAAAGTGTGTTGGAAAAACAAAATAAAAACCTGGACCTGCAAGAAAGAATAAACTCCTTTTTTTTTCTGGAGGGTGAAACAGTGTCACTGTACCCCGGCTGAAGTGCAGTGGTGCAATCTCAGCTCACTGCAACTTCTACCTCCCAGGCTCAAGCAATCCTCCCAGCTCAGCCTCCTGAGTAGCTGGGACCACAGTTGCATGCCACCATGCCCAGCTAATTTTTTGTATTTTAAGTAGAGATGGGGTTTCACCTTGTTGCCCAGGCTGCTCTTGAACTCCTGAGCTCAAGTTCTCTGCCCGCCTCGGCCTCCCAAAGTTTTGGGATTACAGAGGTGAGCCACCATGCCTGGCCACATCTTTTTTAAAGTATACTGTTCTTGATAAAGCTGTGGTCAGGAATCACTTTAGGGACAAAAAGTTTACAAATAGAAGGTGTAAAAAAAATGTTATTGAGAAATATTTTCATTATTCTACCCTACGAAATGAAAGTTGTTTGTATATGGATGGTGTAGATTAAGTTTAGCACTATTTTTTATGTATTAAATATTCAAAAAAAAAAAAAACTAAAAAAAGCCCTAAAAATAAAAAAAGTCCTGAGAGGCCTCATTAGTTTTGTTTTCTCACGGACAACCAGAGTTCAAACTCCCAAAGGGGATGCAGTCCCTGATTTTTTGAAAGACAGAATATACAGTGGTTATGAGCATGTCTTTGGAATCAGATGCCTTGTTTTGAGTTCTAGTCCTATTTACAGCTGTGTAATCTTGGACAAGTTAATAACTTCTTCATTTGCTGTCTTATCTTCAAATGCAAATAATAATTATAATTACTTCAAAGATTGCTGAAAGGAAGACCTGAACTAATCCATGTAAGAACTTACATAGTGTCTGGCATATAGCATATGCTCAATAAATGGTAGAGATCATTGCTATTATTATAAAACATGATTCTTGTGCTCTTAGAAAGTGAATTCATAGGATGTTGTAAATAACTGAGAGCTATAGTGATAAGCACTGATAACTTGCAAATGTGGTAAAATAGAATGCCCCCTAAAATTTTAGTTATAAAACTAACTAAAAGGAATCACATGAAGAATAGCTCGAAGGCCCAGAAAATTTTGATGAAACTAGTTTAAAGTTATTATCACATCTTAAGAATGTATCAATCAAAACAAATTGCTGTTCAACTGTGGCAGGACAGGACAGTAGTTCCAGGACTTTGAGTTTTATGACCTAGTTAGGAAAAAAAATTGCAGAATGTAATGAAGTGCTGCCAACTTTTCAATTTACCCAAGACTGGCATGAATAAAGATCTAACAGTCAGCTACCACTGTCATGTCCTAAAGGAAAAGATGTTTTATCTCCAAAACATAACAAATAGCATATCTTCAGAACAAAGATAGTTCTTCCCAGAAAGTCTGATAATCTAGAGAGATTTTTTTTTCTTTTTTCCCCAAACAGGTGAAAATCTCCTTAAAGGCAAGCAATACTCTTTGGACCAGCCCTTGGGATAAGAAAAGTCACAGTTGGGATTGGGCACAGTGACTTATGCTTGTAATCCCAGTGCTTCAGGAGGTTGAGGTAGGAGGATCGCTTGAGCTTGAGTGAGGAATTTGAGTAGTGAGATCCCTGCCCCGCCCGC
Source organism: Cheracebus regulus (assembly GCA_963574635.1). Taxonomy (NCBI): domain Eukaryota; kingdom Metazoa; phylum Chordata; class Mammalia; order Primates; family Pitheciidae; genus Cheracebus; species Cheracebus regulus. Next base: position 21,087 of record CAUYQU010008391.1, on the reverse strand, counting down.
CTGCACCATCTCTACAACAACAACAAATTTTTTTTTAATTATCCAGGTGTAGTGGTGCATGTCTGTAGTCCCACCTATGCAGGAGGCTGAGATGGGAGGGTTACTTGAGTCTAGGAGGTTGAGGCTGCAGCTGAGAACATCCCATTGTACTCTAGCCTGGATCACAGAGCAAGATCCTGCCTCAAAAAAAGAAAATGCAAACACCAGTAGTGCCCACTGTCCAAGCAAACGGAAACTATACCATGTAGCTTTGACCTATTCCTGGCTCCAGTTGCAACACCATTTCTTTTTTCTTTCTTTGTTTCTTTTGTAGACTCAGGGTCTCACTACATTGTTCAGGCTGGTCTTAAACTCCAGGCCTCAAGTGATTCTCCCACCTCAACCTCCCAAAGTGCTGGAATTACAGACCAGAGTCAACTGTGCCCTGCCTTGCATCACCATTACCAATGTGAAGATTGAAGATAAATATAGGAGATTTAGGCATTGATTTTGAGTACTTCCTGTTAAGTACATTCACCAGACATTTGATTTGTCTGTTTCTCTTATACTCATAAAGCAACCATCTAATTCCAATGTAGATCGACCTACAGGGAGAGCCTGGGTTGACCACATGAACTTCAAATATTTCTGGCAAATCACAGAAATGACTTCTAAATATGGCTTAGCTTCCTATGTAGCTTCATTACGGGAGAGAGAATTTGCTGATTATGTCCACAGGGGTATTGCTGTTTTATTTCTCCTAGTAGATTAGTAAATTTGCATTCTGGTGCTATTTTGGTCTCTTGTGCTTCTCAGACAACTTGTCCCAGTCTCTCAGGGCCTGATTGCTCCCAGGCACTGAGAAAATAATATTTCCAGGATATGGAAGCAGCTGGTCTTCTTGTACACCATGGCACATGTACAGTATTCCTTTTTTTAAAAAAAATTTTTAGATAGAGTGTTGCTCTGTTGCCCAGGCTGGAGTGTGGTGGTGCAATCTCAGCTCACTGCAACATCCACCTCCAAGGTTCAAGTTGATTCTCCTGCCTCAGCCTCCCAGGTAGCTGGGATTACAGACGTGCATCAGCACGCCCAACTAATTTTTATATTTTCAGTAGAGACGGGGTTTCACCATGTTGGCCAGGCTGGTCTCAAACTCCTGACCTCAAGTGATCTGCCCATCTCGGCATCCCAAAGTATTGGGATTACAGGTGTGAGCCACTGCGCCCGGCCATGCTGTTCCATTTTTAAACTTATACCTACCTACTGACGTTTACAAAGAAAATATGTAAAGAATGACATGGCTTTATTAGTCAAGGTGCAAGATAAACTCCAAAATGTATTGATTTAAATAAAATGAAGTTTATTTCTGTCTTATAAGTCTAGAGTAAGAGGTCCAGGGCTGGTTTGGGGGTCCTACTTTGTTAGAGCAGAGGCTTGGATTTCATTCAGTTACCCAAGTTTCTTCTGTCTCCTTGCTTTACTACCTCTCTAGCTATTGTCTTTATCCACATGGTTGAAACTGGCTCTCTCCATGTTTATATTCTAGTCTGTGAGTATGGAAAAAAAATGTCGAGGGCAAGGGACTCTGGCTTTAAGGAAAGATGTGGAAATCACACACATCACTTCTGCTCATATCTTATTGGTCAAAATTTAGTCATATAACCACATCTAGCTGCAAGGCAGGCTGGAAATATTCTGCTCAGTGCCATGCCCTGTGGCTAAGAATATATAACACATGTTGATTTCTTCAAATTATTGATCCAGACTTGTGGAATGATCCCTGTGAAATGTTACCTGACCTTACTATTATGTAAAGAATAATAATAAACCTGCCTCCCCTTCCTCCCCATCAGAGGTAACCTCTAACTGAAACCTGGGTTAATTATTCTCTTGCTTAAAATGATAGTTTTAGGCTGTGTGCAATGGCTCACGCCTGTAATCTAGCCCTTTGGGAGGCCAAGGCAGGCAGACCACTTGAGGTCAAGAGTTTGAGACCAGCCTGGCCAACAGGGTGAAACCCCAACTCTACTGAAAATACAAAAATGAACCAGGCGTGTTGGCAGGTGCCTATAGTCCCAGCTACTCAGGAGGCTGAAGCAGGAGAATCACTTGGACCCTGGAGGCGGAGTTTGCAGTGAGCTGAGACCGCGCCACTGCACTCTAGGCGGGGCAACTGGAGCAAAAATCCATCTCAAATAATAATCATAACAATAACAGTAATAGTTTTACTATCTGTATATGTATTCAAAAAATGAAATAGTTTTCGTTCTGCCTGTTTTGAGTACCATATAAATGCACTTACTCTTTTGTGACTTGCTAAACATTGCTTTGACTTCTGGTTCCTTTTTGCTTAACAATTTCATCTTTAATTCTTTTCTCTCCTGTTACATTTTACTGTAAATGGAAGGAACCAAGCCCCTTCTTTAACACTGCTTAGAAATCTCCAATTTTATCACTTGTGAGTTCTACCTTTCACAAAACACTAGAACATAAACACAACTCAGCCAACTACTTGCCATATGTATAAACTAAATGGGGAAGTTTGTTTTTTATTTTTGAGATAGGGACTCATTCTGTGACTCAGGCTGGAGTGAAGTGGCCTGATCATGGCTCACTGCAGCGTTGACCTCCTGAGCCCAAACAGTCCTCCCACCTCAGCCTCTCAAGTAGCTTGGACCACAGGGACGTATCACTGCACCCAGCTAATTTATTTTTTGTGGGGACAATGTCTCGCTATGTTGCCCAGGCATATCTTGAACTCCTGGGCTCAAGCAATCTTCTCACCTCAGCCTCCCAAAATGCTGGGATTACAGGAGGGAGCCCCCTGCCCAGCCCTCTACTCACTTTTCCCCCTTAGCATTTAAACATACTCAAATCTCTTTCCTCTTTAAAATGAAAACAAACAAAAACCTTCCTTGAATTTGCTATCTTCTAATTTCTCTTTTCCTTCACAGGTCATGTTTCTTGAAAAAATAGGTAAGATTCGTTGTCTTTATTTCTCCATTTCTTATTCATTCCTTAAACTATTGTGACTGGCCCCACCATTTCACTGAACCCACTCTCCATATTAAAGTCAACAATAACTTTTTTTTTTTTGAGACGGAGTCTCACTCTGTCACCCCGGCTGGAATGCAGCCTAGTAACTGGGATCACAGGTGCATGCCAGGTGTAAAAATACAGCTAACGCTTGTATTTTTAGTAGAGACAGGTTTTCACCATGTTGGTCAGGCTGGTCTCCAACTCCTGAACTCATGATCTGCCCATCTTGGCCTCCCAAAGTGCTAGGATTATAGGCATGAGCCACCGGTCCCAGTCAATCAACAATAACCCTTAGCTGTAAAAGCCTATACAAACTTTTCTGTTCTTACCTTACCAATCACTGATTATAATAACCAGCACTGTGAAATATTCCTTCCTTGAGCTTTGCTGCTGCTTCAACTTCTCTGACATCTTTCTGTCCTTGTTTTCCTCCCCTACAGACTTTCCGTCTCCATCTTCATAAACTGATTTTTCTACACCCCTTCCCACCTCTTTAGGGATGTTTCCAGGGGATTTATCAGCAACCATGTTGCCTTCTCATCTTAGAAATGTTTGGATAACTCCATCTACACTGATGATTTAAGTATCATCTATTAGCCCACGACTCCCAAATATGTATCTCTAACTCAGACTCTCCATATGGCCAGTTCCCCTTGAGCATGCCCACTTCCGACTCAGTGTTACCCAGTTCCCTGTCTTAGGAGATGGCACTTTCATCTACCCACTCACCCAAAAGCCTGGGAATCTTCCTAGATTACCCATCCTCCTTCAAGTCTCCTTCAACCCCTGAAAGTAATTGATAATATCAGTTTTGCATCTCAGATATCTCTCATAACTGCCTCTTTCTTTCTACGCTTGCTATCACTCTCAGCATGAATTATTCCTGAGCATCTCTTATGTCTTAGATAGTTTTATCTTTTATGGCAGTGGCTTTTAATGATCACTGTAGAGCAGAACTTGAGGAGATTAAAAATAAATTATGCTGGGTGCAGTGGCTCATGCCTGTAATCCTAGCACTTTGGGAAGCTGAGGTGGGTGAATCACCTGAGGTCAGAGTTCGAGACCAGCCTGACCAACATGACCCCCTCTCTACTAAAAGATGCCAGGCATGGTGGCACATGCCTGTAATCCCAGCCACTCAGGAGGCTGAGCAAGGAGAATTGTTTAAATCTAGGAGGTGGAGGTTGCAGTGAGCTGAGATCTTGCCATTGAACTCCAGTCTGGGCAACAAGAGTATAACTCTGTCTCAAAAAAAAAAAAAAAAAAAAAAATCAAACAGTCGATGACTCACCTTAGAAATTATTTTTAGATGACTGAACTTTCATATTTTGAAAAAGTTCTAATGTGCAATTAGGATGGCAAGCCATTGCTTTATGATCTGTGAAGATGAATTGGGCTAGATGTAGAAGTCATCTGACTAGGAAGTATCAGAGTGATCCAAGGCTACCAGAATTATGTCATGAGCCTCTGGTAATTATACTCTTGAACAAAGCCAAATAAACAACAGGAAAACCACATACTTCACAGCTATTCTTGTTATAATTGTTATTTGGGATATTGGACAAAGTTGATCGACTGCTTTCTCAATCACAAAGGGGCCAGTCGGTTATATAAACATATGATGTCAACATGGGAGACTGCCTGACTTCTCCAAAGGCATCTGATTCTAATTTCTTCTTCTTTTTTAAAATTTCTCTCTAATCCCTTGAAACATTGTGATTCCCATTTTTAAAAACACTGTAGCACATTTTGAAGATGAAATTTTACCTGGAGCTGTCAGTCTAAAATCCTATTTGAAGTCATGCCTGTGGATTAATTTGCTCAGTAACTGTCTGAGGTTGACACCCATTGTTGTAATCCTGTAGCTCTTCATCCTCTTGTGTGTACCCAGAATATATCTTTCCTTCATCCCGCATGCTCAAGCCATTTAGTTTGAGTGAGAATGACCTCAGCTTAGCTCCATTCTGAGCCCTGATACCAGAGCTTTGTATTATTCCATTGTTTTGTCAGTAGTAATTGATTCAGAGATAAGCTAGAAACTAATCAGTTTCTGTGAGGACAAAAGTTTCCTCTGTCTTCCATAAGGAAATTCATATCCACCCCAGGATGGTTTAGTATGAGTATGTAAGCAGACATAGCCACTGGTCATGAGCTGCTACGGGAGCAACTACTATAGTGCATGATACTTGAAGATGAAGCCAAGACCATGGCAGGCAGAGTGGAGACACAGAGAACAAGTCTCTCTACTACAGAGTTCTCAGTAATGCAGACCAACATCCTCTTTTTATTTATTTAAGCGAATTAAAGTTTTAAAATAATCTGTGCTATGGTCTGAATGTGTTTCCCAAAATCGATAGTTGGAAATTAATCCCCCATAAAACAGTGTTGGGATGTGGGGCCTTCTGGGAGGTGTTTAGGTCATGAGGGATCTGCCACTATAAAAAGGACTTGTGGGAGTAGGTTTGCCCTCTTTCACTCTTCTGCCATGTGAAGACACAGCCAGCAGGCCCACAGCACCTTAATCTTGGACTTCCCAGACCCAGAACTGTGAGAAATACATTTGTTTTTTATACATTACTCTGTTTGTGGTATTCTGTTATAGCAGCACAAAATGAACTAAGACGACATGTAACATAAAGACTGATTTAATATGTGGTCTTTATTAGAATTAAAATAGTTTTGGCTGGGTGTAGTGGATCACACCTGTAATCCCAGCACTTTGGGAGGCCGAGGCAGGTGGATCATCTGAGGTCAGGAGTTCAAGAACAGCCTGGCAAACATGGTAAAACCCTGTCTCTACTAAAAATACCAAAAATTAGCTGGGCGTGGTGGTGGGTGCCTATAATACCAGCTACTTGGGAGGCTGAGGCAGGAGAATCGCTTGAACACAAGAGGCAGAGGTTGCAGTGAGCCGAGATTGTGCCATTGCACTCTAGCCTGGGCAACAAGAGCGAAACTCTGTCTAAAAAAAACAAAAACAAAAACAGTTTTATCACTTGCATACATCCCTTTCTAATATTATTAATTCTTATGCTAGTTAATTTTTTTTTACTAGTTATATAACTAGAAAAAAGTAAGGATGATTTTGTCTTTCCATACTCAGCATAAAAATTCAGGTCCATGATTGAGGAACAAAATTATCAAGATGGACTGTAATGGGGATTTATAGGAATTTGTAACACATTTACACCATAGACATCATCAAAAGAGGTAAGTCTCAGGCTCCTTACTGTCATGCCATATTAGAAAGTATGCTCGGTGTGGCGGCTCATGCCTGTAATCCCAGCACTTTGGGAGGCTGATGCAGGTGGATCACATGAGGTCAGGAGTGTGAGAACAGCCTGACCAACATGGTGAAACCTTGTCTCTACTAAAAAAAATACAAAATTGGCCAGGTGTGGTGGTGCACACCATAATCCCAGCTACTCGGGAGACTGAAGGAGGAGAATTGCTTGAACCCACGAGGCAGAAGTTGCAGTGATCCAGGATAGTGCCATTGCACTCAAGCCTTGACAATAAGAGTGAAACTCCATCTCAGAAAAAAAGAAAAGAAAGAAAAAGAAAGTATGTAGTGCATTGCTCAATAGTATTTATGAACATTAACATGTTTAGATATGTTTTATGAAACAGAAACAAAAAGATATAGTTAACTCATTTGATTAAATGTTCATATTGAATTTGCATGTTGAGGACTACATAGTAAGTAAAATAACTATGAATATTAGGTTGCATGATAATAATAATTGGCAGAATCAACAGATATTTATTGCATGGTAATTAAATTTATTCAATAACCATTTGTAATCTATATTTACAAGGCTCCTGTAAATTGGATCTTGTAATCCAATTACAAGATAGTGGTTGACCACCACAGTCAAAGGTAGACATATGGAACTGGAAAACACACAATTGTTGCTACTGGAATATAATTGCTTCTAGGCCCCCTCAGATGACAGAGCAGAGACATGTGTATACTATCTTGTGTCTATATACACATTGATAAATATTTCTATATGTAACCCTCTGTATCTATATTAAGTTAAGCATGAGTTCATACTCATGTCTTCAACTCTAATCCATTTAAAGAAATGCAATAATATGTACTTAGATTTGCTCTCATCTTAGGACACAATTCAATTATCTTACCGGTGTTTTGTGCTCCAAAACATTTTTGAAACTGCCTAGAACAAAGACTTGTCATGCCTATTCAAATTCTTGTGGCTAAGTGACTAAGTTCTGGCCAGTGGGAAGGACAATTGTGGTTGGGACTTATATGAAGGCTTCTGAAAATGAGAACAGTCTGCTGACACACCCCTTTCTTTTACTTTTCCCTCCTTTTCTTTCCTCTTGCCTGGAAACTCAGACAAGATGACTGGACCACTAGCAGCTATTTGTGATCATGAAGTAATTATGAGGCTAGAAAATCATTTTAGATGTAAAAGAAAATGAGAAGCTTGGATTTTTGACAACTCAGAGCTGTCAAACTGGCCCCGGTTCTGCCTACATCCACACTGCTTTTATGAGATGAAAAACCAAATTGCTATCATTTGAACTTTGTTTTATCCAACCAAACCTGCTGCTGATAGGTTTTGAAAGTGACTTTAGATATAGTTTCTTAATCAAACTGGATTATTATGACTGCTTATATATTATTCAGAAAAAGATTTCTTGAGAAAACTCATTTTGAGTTGAGTCTTAAAAAGTGGGGCGTGTAGTGATATTATAACATTTGGAAAAGAAAAAAGGAAGGAAGAAGAAAAACAGAGAACCTGAGGAACTCAGAGTGCTCTGGGCAAGGGAGACAGTACTGCATTATCAGGAGGGTGAGTACAGAAAGAATGATATCTTAGGAATAGGTGTAAAAATGATTAGATAGTGTTGGCCTTGTTGGGAAAGTCTTTTTCCTCTTCTTCCCAGATTCTGATGACAGGAATATTAGATAATTTTTTTTTTTTTTTTTTTTTTGGGAGACGGAGTTTCACTCCTGTTGCCCAGACTGGAGTGCAATGGCGCTATCTTGGCTCACTGCAACCTCTGCCTCCCAGGTTCAAGACATTCTGCCTCAGCCTCCTGAATAGCTGGGATTGTAGGTGACCACCACCACATCCAGCTAATTTCTGTATTTTTTTTTTTAGAAGAGATGGGGTTTCACCATGTTAGCCAGGCTGGTCTTGAACTCCTGACCACAAGTGATCTGCCAGCCTCGACCTCCCAAAGTGCTGAGATTACAGGCATGAGCCACTATGCATGGCCTCAAACATGTTTTAGTTGCTTCTTGAAATATTTTCTGATGGATGCTTTCAAATCTTTGTTTGACAGTTTTAACTTGTCATCTCAGCATTGGGATCTATTGCCTTTTTTATTCAGCTTGATATCTCCCTGGGGTTTGATATCATGAGTGATTTTTTAATTGAAATCTGGTATCATGAGTGATTTTTGATTCAAATCTGGACATTTGGGTATTATGATATTTTGGATAATATTTAAACGTTTTAACTAGCATTTCTTGACACTGCTCTGGCAGTGGGCATTCACTTCTAAAATGGCAAGTGGTGGTAGAAGTCTAGGTTCCCTGTTCCACATCTGTTGACACCAAGGGTGGTTCCTTGTTATTGCTGGGCAGTGGTGGGAGTTTCAGCACCCCATTAGTTTTCCACTGATACTTCCCTAGCTGAAAGGGCTTGGAATGCCTCCTTACTGCCCCCATGTAGCCTCCACTGACACCATAGAGGAGAAGGGGTGATGTCTTTACCACTAGGCAGTGATGAACTCTCTGCCTCTCCAATATGCCTTTAATTACACCATCTAAGCAGGGAAAGGGAGGGGTACCTTATCACTGTAAGGTACGAATGGAAGTTCAGGCTTGCCCTGCGGTTTCCAGTGCCACTGATGGTAGAGAAGGATATGCATGGAGGAGTACTTATTCCTGCCCAGTTGAAGATGAAAGTCCCACCCCTCTCTTTGGTTTTCTCTGACATTACCTTAGAGGGGTTGAGGAGTAGAGTGATTGGGGTGCTAGGATGTTGGGGTGTCTCATCACAACCTGGAGAGTGTGGAAGTCTTAGGCTCCCTACTCAGCCTTTGCTTTATGGGGTAGGGTCAGTGTGTGCGTTATGGGGTAGGGTCAGTGTGTGTGTGTGTGTGTGTGTGTGTGTGTGTGTGTGTGTGTGTGTGTGTGTGTGTGTGTGTATGTGTATGTATTGTTTATCAACAGTAGAGTGATTATCTTCTAAATGTTTTATTTCTTGATAGGCTGCTGCTTTTTTATCATTTGGCTAGAAAGAGCAGCCTTTTATTAGGGCACTTTTTGTCTATCTATGCCTCTTGAGATTTTTGGGGTTTCTGGTTTTTGGCTTCTCCATCACCCAGTTTGGGATATATAAGGCTACATGAAAACCCAAGGAACTTCCCACCATGTTCCTCTCTGGACCCTAGCCAGTGCGACTTCTCTTCACCTTTCAACATCTTCCTATGTTTATCTTATATGCAATGTCGAGTTTTTAGTTGTACTTAGAATAGGTAGAAATGTATCTACTCCATCTTCCTGGAAGCAGAAGTCAGGGGCCACTATAAGGCACTGAAACAATTTCAAACAAAAATGCATGGCAAAGACTCAGGGAGGAGTTGTAGCGCCTTTCAAACAAGGGCATCAGGAGGGCAATCAAATGAAGAAAGCTTACCAGCTACAGGCAGTAACTGCATTTGCCAGTACAATAATATCTATCTCAAGCACCTCCAAACAGTAAGAATTACCTTAAAAATCATAATGCCTTTTAAAAATCATAGAAACATATGAAAATTCCTTAATTTATGAATTAATGTACCGTTTCTTGGAGGAGACGTTATTCTACAAATTGTAGGAATATGGAGAAATTGTGACTTATCCTGTTGAGCAAGAAGAGCCAAACTTTCAATACCATTGTTTTCAAAGCCACCACCATCAGTTAAAAAAAAATTGAAAGACCTCATGCCCAGCTTTAGCTCTGCCTGCTCTCTTTGAGCTCCTTCCCCTTTTCTCTACTTCTAGTCCTAGGAGAACATTGTTCACAGGAGGCAGCCTTTCATTAATGCTCATTGTCAAGAAAAGAGACCTATAAATAACCGAAAGAAACAAAAACAGTAGCTTACAATAAAAATGACAGAAGCAATCTGGCAATCTGATTGGATGTAAAATCTCAAGACGACGAGGATAAAAACTGGGGAGAACAATTGATGTGGTGTCTAGTGTTGTAAATAGCTCTGCTATATAGGTTGACATAGTTCAAAGGCCAAATGCACTTCAGAAGCTAATTATAGAAACCTATAGGGTGGGGGGAAGAAAAAAAAAACCAAAAGAAAGAAATCTGTAGGACCACATTTATTGGTTGCTGGAGATCTACTCCAGCTAAAACCTGACAAAACCAAGAAGACAGGCACAGGTGGGAAATGCTCAAGAAACTGATTAACCCCCAGTAGGGGTGGGGACCCAAATTTAGGAGACGGTCCAATTGCTGAAATGAGTTTTTCCTCCTTTCCTCCCTCCCTTCCTCCCTTTCCTTCCGTTTTTTCATTTAGTGTTGGGTAGAAGGTTGGGGTGGAGAGATGGCCAAAGAAGGGAATTATTTTCCTCTCAGTTACAGATAGGGACCTTGCACTCTGTACACGTTTTTGGAAACATTGTCAGAATGCCCAGAAACATGAAAAGCCCAGATGGAAATGATCCAATTCCTTTGCTTTCCCTTTAGTGGTTTTCAACGCCATGGGTGACTAGGTAGAGTGGAAAAAGAAAGAAGGTCAAAGTCAAATTTGTTCAGTGTGCTACTTAGATTGGGGTTCCCATTTCCCTAGCTACACTCTCTTTCCTGCTGTATTGCCTTTCTCCAAAGGCTATAGTCTTGATTAGGTGTGGTAATGGCTTCCAACCCTTTGGTGGAGTCAGTGGAGATGAGAAGCACTGCAATTACCTTCAAGGGGTTTACAGACTCGAATATGTACACCAAGCACTGACAGAAGAATGAATGAATGTCTCTCTGCAAGGCGCAGTGGCTCAGGCCTGTAATCCCCAGCACTTTGGGAGTCTGCGCAGGCGGATCAGTTGAGGCCAGGAGTTTGAGACCAGCCTGGGCAAGATGGCGACACCCCGCCTTTACCAAAAGGGCCCCCAAAATTAGCTAGATATGATGCCACAGGCCTGTAGCCCCATCTACTCCGGAGGCTGAGGCTGGAGAATCACTTGAACCCGGGAGGCCGAGATTGCAATGACCGAGATCGTGCCACCGCACTCCAGCCTGGGTGACAGAGCGAGACTCCATTTCCACACACACACAAAAAGGTCTTTCTAATGCACATACCTGTACTACTACTTTCTGGATTGTATCTTTAGTTTTGCTTACAAAATGGATTTAAGCTGTAGAATTTTCAAAGATTAGAGAAATGTGCCTCGGAATAGAAAGTGCAAGTTTCTAGTAATTCTTCCCTTCAAAGATAATGTTACCAACTTCTTTTCCTACTATTTTTCCAATTTATTGAGAAACTGTTGGGTTAAAAAGTATCAAGTGAAACCACCATGGCACGTGTATACCTATGTAACAAACCTGCACGTTCCGCACATGTATCCCATCTGCACGAGTACCCCAGAACTTAGAAGTATATTTTAAAAATAGTTATTATCACACACGGTAGCTTTCTGAGTATTTTTCAAGCTGCTGCGAGTCAGTTTTGTCCTTTTGAGCAAGGAGGAATCACGCGATACAGCCCTCCGTAGCGCGGTGCTGGGGACAGGTTTTCTGAGGTGGCGGGAGCCAGCTGCAGCCACCACCTCCCACACGCCCTCCGCTTTGATAAACAAGGCGACTCCCGCCCGCAGGCTGTAAACGAGGCACGAGCTTGGGGGAGGAGCCAGGGAGCCTGACGTCACTGTTCAAAAAGGCCTCTTATTGGTGCTTCGCACAGCCGCGGACCTTGGAATTCTGATTGGTCTGTTTCCCTGTCCGTAAGGGGATTGACGGTCCCTACCGCGTCAGGCCGCTCCTCTCGGAGCCGGGCTGCTTTCCTTGCGCGTGGGCGCCCGCCCCCCGAGTGGTGAGAGCGCGTGCGCGAGCGCCACTTTCCGTGGCGGAGCCCGCCAGTGCTGCTGCACACGCTCGCAGTCTGTGGGCCCTACGGGAGGCGGCGGAGGTTACCGCGGGGAGGAGGGGTGGGGGCAGCATGGCAGCCTCCTTATGGCTCCTTGGAGCCGCCTCCGGTCTCCGGTACTGGAGCCGGCGGCTGCGGCCGGCAGCCGGCAGCCTTGCAGCGGGTAAGGACCTCGCACCTTCTCCCCCTTGTCCTGCTTTCTGCCGCTCGCTTCTTCAGTCCAGACGGCCGAAGAGGTGTTTTCACGGGAGACGCTGCGGTTGGTCTGGGGCTTAAAAACCAAAATTTTGGCTGGTCCTAAAGGCCTGTCCTCTTCTGCCGCCACTCACTCCGCGAGTATCCCCCTCTGCCTTCCCTCCCTTTCTCCCTGGCTCCAGATGAACGGATTCAGCGTCCTTATCGGGATTTAGGAAGAGGTGGGGAAGAGCTTGGGGTGAAGGGGGAAGTATTTGGAATCCCAGCATGCTGCTTTGGAGTTAGGACTTCGAGGACGTTTGGCGGGCCCAAATCCAGGGGCAACCCCGCACTCACCCCCAGTCACCCCTGGTCTTTCCGCGCCCTGAGGGTGCATCTTGTGTGGGCACAGTCCCGGGCAGCAGGGCCTGATTGATGTTTAACCACAAGAGTCCTGGGGGATGGCCTTATTACACAGGCGGTCTGTACAAGCCAGGCAGTAAGTCGTTCAGCAAAGTTTGAGTCACCCTTGACCAGCAAGACGGGCTTTCCCCCGCTGCTGTAACTGTGCTACCTAAAAAATGTTGTTTCTGTCAGATTATGAACCAGTACACTTGCAGCGTCCTCAAGATTATGGGCAGAATTGATCCTGCCTTCCTCCTCTCATACCATTGTAAATTGTGGAAGCTAACCATGCGTTTAGGAAGAGGCAGTTTTTAGAGCCAAGATGAAGATCCACAGATATCTAATAGAGTCTTTCATATCCTGCACGAGGAACATGAGGCCCCTTGGATAAGTGAATCGGGATATCCCCAGCAAGATCTAGAAAGTAGCTCTCATTTCTTCCTAATTCCTACACTTTCTATCACATCAGGACTTCTCTTTAATTGAAAAATTGGTTGATTTGTGGGGACACTGCTGTTGTCTTCTGTGAAAGTTTGAGAGTTGCAACAGTGCACCACCGTTTAGCAAGACTATACTGAGGATTAACAAAAAAGCCTTGGCATTAATTTTTTCTAATCTTTGCTTTAAAAAAAATAGCAGGTTAGGATTTGAGCCCCCCCCACCCTCCCCGCCCCGCCCTGCCTTGCCTTTTATTTAGAGACAGGGTCTCACTCTTGCCCAGCCTGGAGTGCAGTGGCCCGATCACACTGCTCCCTACAGGCTCAACCTCCTGGGCTCAGGTGATCCTCCCACCTCAGCCTCCTGAGTAGCTGGGATTACAGGGATATGCCATCACGCCCCTCCAATTTTTTTATTTTCAGTAGGGACAGGGTTTCCCCGGTGTTGCACAGGCTGGTCTTGAACTCCTGGGCTCAGGTGATCCTTCCAAAGTGTTGGGATTATAGGCATGAGCCATCGTGCCTGTCCCGGAATTGTAAGAACTTTTTCTTACAATTCTTCACAGCTTTGCATCCTGCCCCTCAGTGAAAACTCTGAATTCCTTTTCTAGTTGGAGAAGGACAGAGGCTCTGTGAGATGGAAGATAACAGGTGTCTGGTACAGAACCACAGTAACAAGATAAAAACTCACAGAATCTGCCAAACTTGAATGTAACCACTATTTGAGCTTCATATGTTGAGCTACAAAAGTGCTTCCCACTTTGGATATAACCTTAACAAGAAAATTAGACACTTTTCCGAAGAAGCACCAGTTTTCACATCAATTCTTTCAGTTCTCATTAGCCAAGGAAGACTTACATGCTGTTTAAGGGTTTTACAAGGTGTTCTAATGGTATTTTAATCAACCCTTGATGTACCTTTTAGAGTTATGAAAGTTCTTACCAATTCATGGTGGAAGAGGCTGAGGCCTAAGACGGTAATACTTGCCTCTGTAAACTGGGATGGTCTACCTCGGAGTGCTGATTAGACTACTCTGGCATATGGTCTTGTACTTTTGGCTCTTTGGCCCAAAGATATTGTAAGAATATAGATTTCTGATAAATTTTAAATAGTTCTTTTGTAATGCAGTGGCTAAATCTCTTCAATTGTTTTTGTCTGGAATTGTTTTAAATATTTAAATTTCTGTTTATCTTAGTTTACGGCAAAAGTGTTAACTTTTTTGACATTAGACTCTTAAAAAGTAGAAAAAAATCTACCTGCAAGTTTGAAGTCAAATGTCATTAAGAAAAAGAACCATGTTCAAATAGTAACATTATGTGATATTCTGAATTCTGTAGGATATTTGTAGTATATTTAAGATGTTTATGTCATACAGATGATAATATAAGGATCTATATAATTTATTTACTGTTTACAAAAAATGAAACCTAAAAGTTGCCGGTTAGTAGCACATCTTTTTTATTTCTTATGTTTTAGAGACAGGTCTCCTTGTGTCGACCAGGCAGGGGTACAGTGGCACCTTCGTAGCTCACCTTGAACTCCTGTACTCAAGTGATCTTCCGCCTCAGCTTCCCAAGTAGTTAGGACTGCAGGGGTGGACCACTATACCTAGCTAATTAAAAAAATGTTTTTTTGAGATAAGCCTAGCTGCCTACTATGCTGGTCTAGAACTACTGGCCTGAAGCCATCCTCTTGCCTTGACCTCCCGAAGTGTTGGTTTTACAGACATTAGTCACTGTGCCCAGCCTGCAACATCTTATTTATTTGTTTATTTATTTATGATGGGGTCTCTCTCTCTTGCCCAGGCTGATTTATGTATTTCTGATTTATTTATTTATTTATGATGGAGTGTCTCTCTCTCTTGCTCAGACTGAAGTGCAGTGGTGCAGTCATGGCTTATTGCAGCCTCAGTCTCTTGGACTCAAGCAATCCTCCTGCCTCAGCCTCCCAGGTAGCTGGGACCACAGGTGCACACCACCACACCGTAATTTTTTTATTTTTACTTTTTGTGGAGATGGGGTCTCACCATGTTGCCCAGGCTGGTCTCAAACTCCTGGGATCAGCTGATCCTCCTGCCTCAGCCTTCCAAAATACTGAGATTACAGGCATAAGCCACTGTGCCTAAGCCTAATTTCAAAATATTTAAGTATTGAAAAGGATGTAGAAGAATTAGAAATATTAAATTGTACATATATTAGTATTTCATCACCTGTTTGATAAAATTAAATTTTGTATGTTATTTTACAAGGTAATTAAGTTTAGTTTCAGATTTATTTGTACAGAGAAAAAAATGTACAGGATGTAGGCCCTCTACAAAATGTCATGTTGTGACTCTCCAACTTGTACATGGAAAAATAAATCACATCAGATCATCTTGAAGTGACCCGCTGACCAAAGGTAGGATGGAAAAATTAGCATCATGCATAGAAACAGGAATACAATATTATTGGTCCTTTTCGTATATATGAAATTTACTTTCAAAGTAGCATAACTCAGTGGATAAAGCAAATATATAATAGCGGTTTTCCCCTTTACATTAGCTTTTAGGGCTGCACATGAAGTTCCTAAAAGCTGATCATGGTCCTGGAACTAAAACTTGACCTTAAACTTGTGAAATTAAGGAATGTATTTACTACTAAAATAAGTTGACTGAAACCATAAAGGCCTTTATAGAGAAAGTCATCATCCTTAGTTTACTAACTCAATAGTAAAGCAGATAGAGAGCTGATGATGTAGTATTATGTGATAAAATGGACATATGTTGTATAGAAAATATAACCTTATGATATGAAAAATGCAGTCAAAAGACAAAGTCCATTCAAAATGTTTTTATTTTTGAAGATTAATGTTTCTCCTTAGGACTATACTTTTTCATAAATTCTAGTTTTCTACAATGAAAATGCATTACTGTGAATAGAAAAGAAGCTTCAGAAATGTGAATAGAAAAGAAGCTTCCGAAATGTAAAATAATTAACTTGTTACCAATTTTTGCATTTTGACACTTAGTGAAACTTGATTTTTGGTAGCACTTCTGGTTATCAAGTTAACATAGATAACTATGGAGAAAGGTCAAAATCAGTTAATTTGCATCTGTAAATTCAGAAACAAACTTTGCCAAGTTTCTAGCTAGTTCTTTTTCCGTTGGTCCTCAGTAATGGACACTAATGCTAGTTTCTTAACCAGTCAGCTAGTATCACCTTTGTATTTTGTTGATTGGTTTCCTCCCAGCTTGGTTTTATTTATGTTTTAACTCTACTTCTTCCACACATTACTGACAGAAGTTATTTAAGAGAGATGCATTATTTAGGTTTGAAATTTTTTAGGGCAGTAATTATTCCATTATACTCATGATTTCTGCCCCTTTGGGTGCGAATTCTTGTATATTTGCCAAGCACTTTTTCTGGTGTTTCACCTTAACTAAAAGCTTTCTCCAGATACAGGGCATCTCCTACAGGCATCTATACCTTTCTATCTCTTTGGCTTTTAGTTCTAACCCACTAGGCAAAAAGGGGCAGTTGGCATAGGACTTGACCTGTAGTGCTACTTCTTGACGACTTTTGGTAAAAGTAAGACTTACTGTCTATCATGTGCCAGGCACTGTTAAATGCTTTACATGCATTATCTCAAGTAATCTATACAGTAACCTTCTGAAGTAGGTACTTTCATTGATAAAACAATGTCTAGAGAACAAGTTACTTAACCTGTTAACTTTAATAGTATAGGTCTAAGAAGTAACTTGTTACTTCAATAGTATAGGTCTAAGAAGTGACCTTATCTGGATAGGAACCGAGGCCTTCTCAGCTCAGAGAAAAATTTAAACATTATTATCATCAATAAATAACCTCTTTTGACATCCAGTCATCTAATTATATTGTCCTTTCTTTAACTTTGCCGTAGGCAAAGATGAAATAAAGAGAGCTGAGCCCTTCTTTGAAAACTTTATCTTCTTTCACGTTGATGTTGGCCCATCCAACATGGCCTCATTGTTCTTGACTTCTTCAGTTTCAGTAACAAACATCATCAGCACTCCAGCTTTTCGAGGATCTTATTAGTAGGAATGGTTCTCTTGCCGAGATTTCACCAGCAGATCTAGTTTTCTGGTTGATTTAACCCCCTCTGTGATTCTTGTTCTAACAAACATGTTGTACTTAATACTCATCATTATACCTGGTCCTTTGACTCCCTCCCTTTTCTTTCAAGTACATAGACATGCTTTCTTGTTTCCTCATTTCTTTAAGTCTCTCTCTAGGTTTGTCTGTACCCAATCTCAAAGTTATTTATAATTAGGAATTTTGCTGATGCCTAATACTATTTTTCTCAGCCTTTTGCTGTATTTCTGGATAAATCCATTGTTGTGGCCTGTTTGTGCCTTTCCCCAGCTGTTGCTTAGCGTAGTGATACTGAGAGTCACAGAAGTTTGCTGATTAGATACAATGCTTTCATTAATCTCTTTTTCATTCCCCATTACATTTTCAGATTTTCCACAGCATTTCTACAACTTAAACTTAGGGCTGGCAGCTCCTGAACCAGTCATTTGGCAGAAGGATGCCATTACTGTGTATTAGTTTAGGCAGTTTGAACTTGACCTCGAATCTAAGGGAAAATATTGGAGAGTCAACCTGCAATATGTAATGATTGCTGCAACACCGTTCACCTTTACACAATCCACTTTACCAGCATCATTACTTTGTAATTGCATCAGAACTGGCTTTTATCCCCATTTGATGAAGCTCACCTAGCTGGTTATTGATTCACATAACATGTTAAATTTCACTATGTGCCACTTCATTTATTTCATTTTATTATAAAAGTAGTTACAAAAGTTACATGCTCATGGTAAAAAATGGGAAAGATTATAAAATAAAAAGAATATTTTCTTCAACTCAGACCCAGTAGTCCAACTCTTCAGATGTAACTAGTGTTTATGTATCCATACAGAAAATCAGAAAAATTAATGCATGTGTATTATTTTTTCTCCTCTTATACTGTATCCTATAATGTTCAGCATTTTGGTTTTTTTTTTCCACTTAATGACTTATCCTGGAGATTTTTTCCTATAATTTTAGGTATATCATTTTTTTAAACATTTACACATTTCATTATGTTGATTTACTATGAATTATCAAGTGCCCTACAAGGTATATTTAATTGTGAATTGAGTGCCTTATTAATATATATAATTAGTTATAAACAAAGTGCCTTATTAATATATAGTTATTTGTAGTTTTTGACTGTCACAAACAGTGCTATAAAAATCTATATCTTTGTGTTGTTCAGAATTTAATACATGGTAGGGATTGCTATGGCCCATAGTTGGGCACCCTTTTTGTAAATAAAATTATATTGGAACATAGCTATATCCATTTGTTTATGTGTTGTTTGTGGCTGCTTTCAAACTAGAGTAGATGAATGGAATAGTTGTTACAGAAGCCTTATGCCTCACAAAGCTAAAAATAATTTACTGTCTGACTCTTTAAGAAAAAGTTGGCTGGCCCCTCATGTGTAGTATATATTCCTAGAAATGGACTTGCTAATGGAATTGCTGGGTCAAAAAGTATGCATGTTTTAAATTTAAATTAAAAAAAAATTCAAATGTAAATTTTTTTTTGCCAAATTACCATCCTAAAGGTTGACCTAATATACAGTTTGACAGTATATGAGAGCATATGTTTTCATCAGTTATTTCTTACCAAGAGCAGTTTTTATCAAAGAAACAAATAAAACTTATCTAACAGATAAAAAATGGTATCACATCATTTTGTTTTGCATTTCTCTAATTATGACAAGTTGGATATATTTTTAGAGTTTTTTTTCGGGGGTAATTTACATATTTTCCAGTATTTTGTGAATTTTGCCTGCTTTAAAAAATCACATATTCATATTTTTCTTCTACATTTTAAAACTATCTTACATATAAAACAAAGTAGCCCTATTTTTGTCATATGTTAAAAGTATTTTTCTTAGTTATTTGTATTTTATCTGCTTGTGATATTTCTTCCCTATCTTAAAAACGCTAAACTTTTCCCCCTTGTTTTATTATAAAAAATATGAAGCAGAAAGTATTGAAAGAATAATATAACTGACATCCATATGCTTTCCTTAGAAACAACAGTTGTTAATTTTGCCACGTTGACTTTTTTCCTTCCATATATATACCTATTCCACTTGAATCATATGAAAGTAAATTGCTGACATCACCCTTTAACCCTAATGCTTCATCGTGAATCTAAGAATGAGGACATTTTCCTGTGTAACCAAACTACCATTATCCTACCTAAGACAGTTAGCAATGATTCCATGGTATCATCTAATGTACAATTTATATTCAAAATTTCATTATTTTCTTAAGAATGTCTTAGCTTTTTTTTTTCTTTCAAGTCAGGATCCATTCAGACTTCACACTTTACATTTGATCTATCACTTTAGTATTTTTTTAATTGAGAGCTGTGTTTTGTTTCTATAAATACAATATTGACTTTAAAACAGCTTTATTAGCAATATAGTGACATATGATAAATTGTACATAAGGTGTACAATTTGGTAAGTTTTGATGTATATAAGCCAATGAAGCCATCATCACAGTCAAGATAGTGTGGCTGGGTGCGGTGGCTCACACCTACACTCCTAGAACTTTAGGAGGCTGAGGCTAGCTGATCCCTTGAGCTCAGGAGTTTGTGACCAGTCTGGCCAACATGGTGAAACCCCATCTCTACAAAAATTAGCTGAATGTGGTGGCATGTACCTGTAGTCCCAGCTTACATGGGAGGCTGAAGTGGGAGAATCATCTGAGCTTGGAAAGTTGAGGCTGCGTTGAGCTATGATCACACCACTGCACTTTAGTCTGGGTGACAGAGTGAGACCCTGTCAGAAAAAAAAAAAGATTGTGAACATAACTATAACCATACCCCTGAAATTTATCCATACTTCTGGAATATACAAATAGTAGTATATTTTTCCTAGGTATAGATTTCTAGCTTGACAGTTTTTTTTCAGTATTTAAAAAATGTTAACACCACTGTCTTCTCATTTGTATTGTTTCCAATGAGAAATCTGCTGTTATCCGTATCTTTTTCCCTTTCTACGTAGTGTGTTCTTTTTTTTCTGGCTGCTCTTGTGCATTTGATTGTGATGTGTCTTGGTATAGTTTTCTTCATGTTTGTTGTACTGGGGTTCATCCAGTTCCCTGGATGCATGGGGTTTGTAGTTTTTAGGAACATTTTTGAGCATTAGTTCTTCATGTATATTTTCTACCTCACTTCTCTCATTTGAGCACTGTAGTTACATATTTGTTTGGGTGGTTGAAACTATCGCACAGCTTATTGATGCTCTCTTCATTTTCTAAATTATTTTTTTCGCTGTGTTTTGGATAGTTTCTTTTGCTATATCTTCAAGGTTACTATCTTTGTGGTATCTATTTTATTTTTTTATTTGTATTTTTATTTTTTTTTATGGAGAAAGAAAAACAGCAAAAGAAAGAATGAAAGAGAGAAAGAAAGAGGAAGAGAAAGAGGGAGAGAGATTGGGATTCTTGTTTTATTGCCCAGACTAGAATGCAGTCTAAAAATGGGTATTAAAAACTTCTTTTATGCCAATAATAGTGCTTAACAATGGAGACAGGAAGGAATAGGGGATGAAAATAACAAATAAGCAGACAACCAATATTTTATTTAAACCTGTGAAATGCTATGCAATTGGTGAAGAGTGATTTACTTCCAATTATGTGGTCACTTTTAAAATAGGTATAATGCGATACTGAGAAAAATGTATGTTTTGTGGATTTGTGGGAGGAGAGTTCTGTAAATATTTGTTAAGTCTAGTTATTCCAGGTCTGAGTTCAAGTCCTGGATATCCTTGTTAATTTTCTATCTCGTTGATCTGTCTAATATTGACGGTGTAATGTTAAAGTCTCCCACTATTATTGTGTGGGAGTCTAAGT
>CAUYQU010008389.1:0-12144 GCA_963574635.1 Cheracebus regulus | reverse complement strand
TGTGTGATTTTCATCCCCTATTCCTTCCTGTCTCCATTGTTAAACACAATTATTGGCATAAAAGAGGTTTTTAATACCCATTTTTAGACTGTATTCTAGCCTGGGCAATAAAACAAGAATCGCATTCTGTCTCCCTCTTTCTCTCTTTCATCCTTTTTTTTCTTTCTTTTGCTGTTTCTTTCTCCTTTTCTCTCTTTTTCTAAAATCTCTTCCTCTTTCTCTTTCATTCTTTCTTTCTTTTGCTGTTTCTTTCTTTCTCCTTTTCTCTCTTTTTCTAAAATCTCTTCCTCTTTCTCTCTTTCATTCTTTTTATTCTAAAAAAAAAAAAAATCTTCCTATCTTTACTCCACAGTATTGTGATACACTAGGCCTAAGACTATTTAAAGTAACACTCTGGAAAACAAATCATTTTATTTAAAAATGTGCAAAGGATCTGAATAGAGATTTTTCCCAAAAGTTGTCAACAGGTATTAGTAAAAGTGTTTAACATCATTAATTGTCAGTAAATTGCAAATCAAAACCATTTTATCACCTTACACACATTTGTACAGCTATCATCAAAAAGACAAGAGCTAACACGTGTTTGGGAGGGTATGGAGAAAGGGGTCCCTTGTACACTGTTGGTAGGAATAGAGATTGGTGCTGTCATTATGGAAAATAGTATGGAGATTCCTAAAGAAATTGAAAATAGAATAACCATGTAGCCTAGCAGTCCCTCTTCTGGGTATATAGCTAAAGGAAACAAAACCACCACCTCATAAAGATATCTGTGTTCCTATGTTGATTTCAGCATTATTCACAATAGCCAAGATATGAAAACAAACTAGATGTTCATCAACAGGTAAATGGATAAAGAAATTGGAGATACACACACACACACACACACACACACACACACACACACACACACACACACTGGAATATTATTCAGCCTTTCTTAAAAATGAGAATATTCTGCCATTTGCCACAACAAGGATGGACCCAGCATACATGGTAAATGAAATCAGCCAGACACAAAAGAAAAAGATTGCATGATTTCACTTACATGTGGAATCCAAAAATAAATAAATAAATAAATAAGAAACAAAAAAGGTCAAAAACTTTATCTTCTCTCTTGCACCTCCATTTACTTATTTATGTCTTTCCTTGCCACTGGAGATTTGAGTCTTATGTTTTTACCTTATACATTTTGAAAAATATTATGATTAACTGCTTCAAGTTAGCATGTTAGATGTATATTTATGTGGAGAGAGGATGCTTTCTCTGTAAGTTCTTACTCCAGTTTCACAGGATAGGGAGTCATAGGAGCCATGTCTAAACCAATCACATTTCCTATACAATATAAAACTGTTTACTTTCCTTTGGAGAACATTAATATTAGTAAAATATGTGGACCACTCTATATTTTTCTGTCTCTCTTCTGAATTTTGTACAGGATATTTCAATACTATAAAATCAGTATCTTTACTGGTAAATATATATGGGAGGCAACATTACTGAAGTCTTACTTATTTTCACATGAAATGCATTGCCACTGATTTTTCCCTAACTAAATATCTCTAATAAACAATAAATAATATTTAATGAGTTGTGTTTGGCTAGAGACTTATCCAAAATAAAAATATTAACTTCCTGTTGTAATCATCACAAACTAAAACTTATTTGCACTTATTATGAGTTTCTCCTTGAAACTTGTAAAGCCCTAAAAATCAAGGGAGATATTATTTAAAACAAATACAATGCAAAGGAAGTAAATCCATGTGCAGAAAAGAGGATATCTAAAAAAAAAGATTACTAAGATTGATATCAAAAAAAGGATTATTAAGATTAATATAAACTACAAATAAAACTCATGGTTGAGAAAAAAGAAGTAATCAGCAGTTTCTCTTGAGATAATTAGTTACCTCTCCTAAACACTTGTAATTCTCAAATGTTTATCTCCAGATCAGATATTTGTCTTGGATTCTAGGCTAACTTATCCTGTAATCACATGTCAGATTTTCACATCCACCCAAACTTGAGCTTTGCCTCTTTGTTCTATGCCTCTGAAAACCACTCCACCATGAATCCAGGTACCAAAGTTAAAATCCAAAAGCCATCTAAATTTCTCCTGTCCTCTGTGTGTTGCAAATTCAAACATTCATCAAATGCTATTATTTGACATTTAAACTGTTTTCCAGATCACCATCATTGAGGTGATCTCAGGTTCTTATTTAATTTCAGTAAGCAAAATGCAGAAAACTCTTTATCAGTACCCTGTCTTTGATTTTTACTCTTAAGTCATTTTTCCACACTGCTATCAGTATTATCCTTTCAAAAAATAGGAATGTAGCATGACTTTATATTTTTGCACCTCAAAATAAAAATCTCATCTGCCTAACATACCAGACTTTTAATAATGTTGTCCTCCTTTACTTGTCCAGATTCATTACTGAATTCAAGATCAAGGTACCTGCAGATTTAAGTACGCTATATCCGTATTAACTTCAAAGGGTACACTATATCCATGTGAAACTACTTGTGGTTTCCTATTGCCTGCCCTTATACCCTCACAGCAGCCATCTTCAACTAATCTTTCAATAACATTCAAATATCTTATCTTGTTTTTCCCAAATAGTTAATGACTTATCCTCTGCTCCAACATATATCATGCACATATTTTCATTACATAAAGTATTTTGAAAATATATATGTGTGCATACATGTATACATGCACATATAGACACAAATGCATGCACATATGTATAGGTATATAAAAATCCACCTAACAACACAAGCTACAGAGGATATTATGATACTTAGACTAGTGCCTGGCACAACAAAGTCATTCAGAAAATTGTATAAATGAGTAGAGCACAAGTAATATTTGAGCTTTTCACAAGCATGATCTGATAAATACCTGGGTTGTTGTGAGGTGTTATATAATGTGGTAAAGATACAGAAACAGCATTCCTAGACCAGTAATTCTAATAAACTACTTAAAGTTTCAGCAGAAAACACATATACATGTCATTTGAAATAGAATTGGTAATATAAAAAAGATTAATTTTGGGGGCAATGTGATGGAAGAGTGTCAGCAATGTTTACAGAAAAGGAGAGGAAGAGTAAAATGAAAGATGCTAAAAATCATGATTTATACAGACCCACATAAATAGAATCAACTTATGTCTGGCCAAAGACAGACAACAAAATGGGGAAAAGACACTCTTCAACACGTGGTACTGGAACAACTGAACACTCACATGCATAAAAATGGTTTAAGCGTAGACCTTACACTCTTTACAAACATTAATTCAAACAGATCATGGATGCAAATGTAAAGTGAGAACTGTAAAATTCTTAGAATTTAACATAAGACAAAGTTTAGATGACCTTTAATATGTACTATGGTCTGAAGGTTCATGTCTAATACTCATATATTGAAATTCTAACCCTCAAGATAATAGTATTAGAAGGTGAGGCCTTTGGAAAATGATAGATCATGAGGTGAAGCCCTCATTAGCGACAGTAGTGCCCTTATAAAAGAGACTTCAGAGAGCTATCCAGCTCCTTCCACCATATGAGGACAGAGGAAAAATGTTCATCTATGAAGGAAGTGGGCATTCAGTAGACACTAATCTGCAGACATCCAGACTCCAGAACTGTGAAAAATAAGTATTTGTCTCAATCTATGCTATTTGTTACAGCAGACCTAGTGGGCTAAGACAGAATGGCAATAGCGTTTTTGTTAGCAGCACAAACATCACAATCAAATGAAAGAAATAACCAATAAGCTAAACTTCATTAAAGTTAAAAACTTCTGCTCTACAAAGATACTGTCAAGAGAATGAGAAAACAAGCTACAGACTGGGATAAAGTATTTACAAAAGACATACTCAAAGAAGAACTGTTTCCCAAAGTATAAAAGAACTCTTAAATTTAACAAAAATAAACAACTCAATTTAAAAAAATTGAACAAACACCTCACCAAAGAAGATGTAAACATGGCAAAGAAGCATAAGAAAAGATGCTCCAAATCATGTGCTGTTAGGAAAATCAAATTAAAACAATGCAATTACCACTACAAGGCTATTAGAATGGCCAAGTCCAGAACACTGAAAATATCAGATGTTACTGAGGAGGTGAAACAACAGGAACTCTTGTTCTTTGCTGCTGGAAATGCAAAATGGTATACCCATGTTGTAAGACAGTTTAGCAGTTTCTTAGAAAACTAAACATACCCTTATGATGTGATCCATGGATCATGCTCCTTGGTATTTACCCAAAAGAAAACCTCATTTTTTAGTACATAAATATATAAAATGATAATTTGATAATCAAATAAATTTAAAATAAGACCAGCCATAAGCTGCATGCAAATATTTGTAGCAGCTTCACTCATAATTGCCAAAACTTAGAAGCAACTGAGATGTTCTTGAGCAGGTGAAAGATAAACTGTGATACATCTTGACAAAGGAATATTATTGAGCACTAAAAAAAAAATGAGCTATCAAGACATGAAAACACATAGAATCTTAAATGTATATTACTAAGTGAAAGTCAATCTGCAAAGGCTATATAACTCAAGCTACATGACATTTGGAAAAAGACAAAACTGTGGAAATGCAAAAAAGATCCAAGGTTGCCATGAGTTAGAGGAATACGTAGATGAAATGCAGGATTTTAGGACAGTGAAACTATCCTGTATAATGCTATAAGGGTGGATATTTGTAATTATGCATTTGTCAAAGCCTGTAGAATCTAAAACATCAAGAATCAACCCTAATATAAACTACGAACTTTTGTTAATAATGATGTGCTAATGTAGGTTCATCAATTGTAATAAAATATACCACTTTGGAGCAGAAAGTGGACAGTGAGGAAGGCTGTGAGTGTGAGGAGAAAGGGATTATATGAAAACCCTATACTTTCTGCTCAATTTTCTGTGAACCTAGAACTTCTCTAAAAAAGTCTTTTTAAAAGTTAAATTTATTATTTATGAAAGTCAATACTAAATCTTTCTGGTTTTTTTTTTTTTTTTGAGACAGAGTTTTGCTCATTACCCAGGCTGGAGTGCAATGGTACAATCTCAGCTCACCGCAATCTCCATCTCCTGGGTTCGAGCAATTCTCCTGCCTCAGCCTCCTGAGTAGCTGGGACTATAGGCTGCACCACCATGCCCCGCTAATTTTTGTATTTTTAGTAGAGACGGGGTTTCACCATGTTGACCAGGATGGTCTTGATCTCTTGACCTCATGATCCACTCATCTCGGCCTCCCAAAGTGCTGGGATTATAGGCTTGAGCCACTGCTCCTGGCCAATACTAAATCTTATTAGATTTAAAACAAGAAATGTTTGAGTATCAACAAATAATTACCAATATAAATATTTTTCAAATAACATTTTCTGTAACAGCATTAAGCTATAGAAAATGTGGTGGCCATATGCCCCAAGTAATTTATAGATTCAATGCTATCCTAATCAAGCTACCATTGACCTTCTTCACAGAACTAAAAAAAAAAAAAAACTGCCTTAAACTTCTTATGGAACCCAAAAAGAGCCCTCATAGCCAAGAAAATCCTAAGCAAAAAGAACAAAGCTGGCGCCATCACACTACCTGACTTCAAACTATACTACAGGGCTACAGTAATCAAAACAGCATGGTACTGATACCAAAACAGATATGTAGACCAATGGAACAGAACAGAAGCCTCAGAAGTAATGCCACACACCTACAACCATCTGATCTTTGACAAACCTGACAAAAACAAGCAATGGGGAAAGGATTCTTCATTAAATAAATGGTGTTGGGAAAACTGGCTAGCCATATGCAGAAAGCTGAAATTGGACCCCTTCCTTATACCTTATACAAAAATTAACTCAAGATGGATTCAAGATTTAAACATAAGACCTAACACCATAAAAACCCTAGAAGAAAGCCTAGGCAATACCATTCAGGACATAGGCTTAGGCAAGGACTTCATGACTAAAACACCAAAAGCAATGGCAACAAAGGCAAAGTAGACAAATGGGATCTAATTAAACTCTAGAGCTTCTGCACAGCAAAAGAAACAATCATTAGAATGAACTGACAACCAACAGAATAAGAAAAAAAATTTGCAAGCTACCTTTCTGACAAAGGGCTAATATCCAAAATCTACAAAGAACTTAAAGAAATTTACAAGAAAAAAAACGACCCCATCATGAGCAAAGGATATGAACAGACATTTTTCAAAAGAAGGCATTTATGCAGCCAACAAACATATGAAAAAATGCTCATCATCACTGGTCATTAGAGAAATGCAAATCTAAACCACATTGAAATACTATCTCATGCCAGTTTGAATGGTGATCGTTAAAAAATCTGCAGACAGATGCTGGAAAGGATGTGGAGAATTAGGAACACTTTTACACTGTTGGTGGGAGTGTAAATTAGTTCAACCAATGTGGAAGACAGTGAGGTGATTCCTCAAGGATCTATAAACAGAAATACCATTTGACTCACCAATCCCATTACTGGGTATATATCCAAAGGATTATAAATTGTTCTATTATAAAGACACATGCACACATACATTCATTGCGGCACTGTTCACAATAGCAAAGACTTGGGACCAACCCAAATGCCCATCAGTGGCAAACTGGATAAAGAAAATGTGGCACATAAACATCATGGAATACTATGAAGCCATAAAAAAGGATGAGTTCATGTCTTTTGCAGGGACATGGGTGAAGCTGGAAACCATCATTATCAACAAACTGACACAAGAACAGAAAACCAAACACTGCATGTTCTCACTCATAAGTGGGTGTTGAACAATGAGAACACATGGACACAGGGTGGGGAACATCACATACTGGGGTCTATTGGGGTGTGACGGGCTAGGGAAAGGATAGCAGGGGATGGGGAGATTGGGGAGGAATAACATTAGGAGAAATACTTAATGTAGATGATGGGGGGATGGA
The DNA here is from genome assembly GCA_963574635.1 of Cheracebus regulus. Taxonomy (NCBI): domain Eukaryota; kingdom Metazoa; phylum Chordata; class Mammalia; order Primates; family Pitheciidae; genus Cheracebus; species Cheracebus regulus. Next base: position 5,199 of record CAUYQU010008389.1, on the reverse strand, counting down.
GGCATCAAACCACCATGGCATGTATATACCTATGTAACAAGCCTGCAGGAATTGCATATGTACCCCAGAACTTAAAGTATTATAAAAGAAAACTAAAATTAAAAAAAGTGATGGATTAATTTATATTTTAAGATTTTTTTTAGGCTGTATTCTCTCAGATTTCACCATTATCAGCTATAAATCAAAGCAACATATTAAAAAAAAAAAAACCCAGGGTCTCATTCTTTCACCCAAGCTGGAGTACAGTGGCACAATCACAGCTCACTCTAGCCTCTACCTCCTGGGTTAATGTGATCCTCCCACATCAGCCTCCTAAGTAACTGGGACTACAGGTGTGTGCCATCATGCCCAGTTTTTTGGGGTTTTTGTCTTTTTTTGCTGTGATAAAGTTTCACCATGTTGCCCAGAATGATCTCTAACTACTGGATTCAAGAGATCTGCCCACCTTCACCTCCCGAAGTGATCGGATAACAGCCATGAGCCACCCACCTGGGTACAACACAATTAATATTCTGTCATTTATTTTTGTTTAAATGTAAATTACATAAGATTTCAATCACACTTATTAGTCAGTATTTGAGAATTAAATTTTATGTTTGCAATTAAATCAAACGTCAAATTTCAAATCAAATTTCAAAAAGAAATCAAATTTCAAAAAAAATTCCATCAATTGTTGAATATATCAAGAACAAAGTTTTCCATTTTTAAGACCCAAGTCTATTCCAAAATGTATAAAAGTGGATATCACAGGCTAAAACAATATTTAGATAATGTGAATTTATAGGCAAATAGGCCAACATTAAAAATTATATAATTATTAAAAATAGAATTGTATTTACATGTATCATTTGCATGTATTATACAAATTTCTTGAACAAAATCTATTCAATATTTATTTTCACATTAAAATTATAGTCACATAAAAATATCTTTAAATAGGTTACCTAACATAACCACCTATCACCAAATGGAATTAAAACCACAAACAAGTATGAACCCTTAATGGTTTGGGGCTCAAATAATAACTTTGTTTCTAAATGTTTCTAAATTAAATTTTAAAATATTTCCTTTGCTAATTATAAACATGAGTCTCCAGACATCAGATAGTTAGATATTCACCTAGTATAACTATACATCAGCTAAACAGGATATCTTGACATCTGATACATATTTATTGAATTAATGTAAACATGAATCTTTTACTTATAGTCAAAATAATTGACTTAAATATCTAGTCCAACTTTTGGAATATAAACTTCAAGAAATTAAAATCACATTTAAGCCTGAAATTTATTGAAATAAATTAATTCAAATGTTAACAATATGACACAATATGCATCAGGAAAAATCTCTTTTGTTAAAAAATACTTAGAAATATTGGACATAATACTCTTTCCAAACACATAGGTGAGTTCATATTAAAATAATAATTATCTTAGAGAGTAAGATATAAAGCAGAAGGAAGCCAGAAGGAATAGCTGAAGAATAAGTTACAGCTGTGTGTTAGTTTGTTTTTGCATTTCTATTGCATGTATATCCCATGTATTAACTCACTTATCCTCTAAAGAATACCATGAAGTAATTTATATTAGTAATACAAATATACTACTTATATATTAGTAATTTTTTCTGATAAGGAGATTAAGGTCTTGAGAGATGCTATAAAATGTAGAAGCTACATGGTGAACAATAGGAGGAAATAACCAGGGATTTACCATATTACTTTTATCACTCATTCTTTCAATGAGACTATACCTTTGAAATTCAGCTAAAATGCTTCCAATCACTACTGATGCAGCAACGGACATAACACATAGTGTCCTTTCCTCCGATGTAGAGTTAGGTAACAGAGTTGAGTATTTTGTAAACCAATTTATAAAACAGGTCTCATTGCCAAAATTATCTCTGGGTCTAATATGCTGTGCCTTTTCTGATTTTTCAGTGTCAATACTGATTAAAAATCTCTTAAGCTTGTCTTACAGATTACGGAGCTTCAACTATAGAAGACAAGGCTGTCCTTGTTACCCTTCTTTTTGGTTGTATGCATTAGAAATAAATGCATCATCATTATGTCTACATCTAGACTTTGTGTTATGAGTTTTGTGACCATCTGAGATCCTCTCTAACAATTCATTATACAAGATTTGCAGGAGGCTGCAAATGACAAAATTAGAGGCAATGTAATAATGTTAGCAAGTGCAGGGCAAGATTCATACAGGTCTGACATTCTACTGGGGTTCATCTTCAGTTAAGTGAAATTCTGCTCAGTTGACCTGGAAAAAATATATTCAATGAAGTAACAAAAGAGGAGGTAAAAGGATTACCCTACACTAGTGAGAGTGACCTTTATGGGGATGGCTACTTCACATCAACCTATAAATAAAACGCTGAATCATGGTGAGTGATCTGATGATATTATGCTGAATTTAGCTAAAAACAGACTCAAGTCAGAACATTTTTTTCACCTTTAGAAAAAAAATGTAATTTTTCATGCTGAAACAAATGGTGGAAATCACCAAAGTCCTGCAATTGGAAGATACATACTATAGGGGGAAAAAAACAATCTAGGGTTCTGAGTACCATGTTGTGAATGATTATTCAGATAGGTAAAATATAAGTGGAGACCACAGTGCAACTGAGTAATACTAATGTTTATAACAGCCAAATTAATAAGAATCCCCCTAAATAAAAATAATCAAATTATAATGGTGGGAAAACATGAGCATGTGGTAAGAAAAAATATTTTAGAATTGAAAGTATAAGAAGTAGGGGATTTCTGATAAAGACATTTTAATGTTAGTTTTTGCTTGTCTAAAGTACAGTGAAAATTACTGTAATTAAGAAATTCAAACACTGAGACCAGAATTTTAGAAGAATCTTCACTGTGCATTTTTAAGATCTAGAAAATGATGGTAGTGGATTAGCTGAATTAGGAAAACTGTAATCCATGAGCTGAAAAACTGAAGGAAATGGAGTTTCCTAGAGTTGGGTAGATGACTCCAGTAAGAAGTGGTATCAGAATGCAAATCACAAGGAAAGCAGTTGTTGAGAGGCAGCAGATCTGGTGGAAAATGAGACCAAAGCATATTTAGTTTATTTTCCATAGGTGAAAAAGAAATGGGGAGAAAGAGCAGTTTACTTTGGAGAGCGAAAGACAAAATAAGTGAATTTGTTCATGATAATGGTGTTATCACGGAGCCATTCCAATACTTAAGTGTAAGAGAATTACACTCTAACACATTTTAGATGTATTCGGTGATTTAGCATCAAAACAAAGAAGCATTAAAATTAGCAACTTGTTGTGAATTACAAAATGTGTTTATTTTCTCACTCAGAGAGAATAAGGATATAACATTCTATCATGGTTTTATAATGCCTATCAATTATTTGAACTTTGCCACTGGCACAGTAAAAAATCAAACATGCTCAAATAAATCCAAGGGTCCATCCACAAAAAAGAATACGTGACTGCTATTGAGGTTTGTGGATTAGACGTGCCAGGAATCACAATGATCTGAATCTTGTTGTTAGGAGATATTTACATTCAACACCATGTAAGTCATTAACAGAGGTAATCATACTCAGTATACTGTTACACAAAAATCAAATGCCAATCGCCTGGAACTTGTGGTTCACTGACTGTCAAAACGACAAAAATAAAATATTACCGAGCTTGTTAATGAATGAATCCTAAAACAGTATTTAATATACTAGAAAACAGGTATAATTACAAATGGCAATTCCTTATCCTGTTCTGGAAATATTAGGTTATATGCTACAGTTAAAAAGATAAAAATATTAGAACCTTAAGTGGTTTATTTACATATGAAAATTAAAAAGCTATTATAAATAGTACCAACATGTTTTATTAAAAACAGATATATTGAGAATCTGTCAGCATTAAAATATTACATGTTTCCAGAAGTCAAAGAAAAATTCATTGGCTCAAACCAATTTATTTGTATTTCACTCTCTATTTCACTTAATTATTCAGTAATATTGAAGTGCTAACCCTGTTTCCAATCTAAGACTAGATGCCAGAGATATAAATCTAAATAAGAAATAGTAAATGGCTTATTGTTGATTATAAATATCTCTAACCCTTTCATACAGAGCACATTTGCAATTATCAATCCACTTAGAAAAGTTTGAATGCATGACTACTATATTGTCTTAGTGGGAATTTTTGATTCTTAATTAAGGTGTTATAATATTGTAAAAACTGGTATCAAAATGCAAATCACAAGGAGAGGAGTTGTTGAGAGGCAGCAAAACTGGTGGAAAATAAGGCCAAAGCATCTTCAGTTTCTTTTCCATAATTATGACTATGAAAAAGAAATTGTAATATTAGTAATTATAATATTAGTAATATGGTTTGGCTGTGTCTCCACTCAAATCTCATGTTGGATTATAGTTCCCATAACCCCCATAAGTGGTGGGAGGGACCCAGTGGGAGATAACTGAATCACGGGAGCAGTTTCCCACATGCTCTTCTTGTGATGATGAGTTCTCAGGAGATCTGATGGTTTTACAAAAGGCTTCCCCTCTTGCTCTGCTCTCATTCTTCTCTCTTCACCTTGTGAAGAACATTTTTGCTTCCCCCTCCATCATAATTTTAAGTTTCCTGAGGCCTCCCAGCCCTTCCAAACTGTGACTTAATTACACCTCTTTCCTTTATAAATTACCCAGTCTCAAGTATGTCTTTATAGTAGCATAAGAATGGACTAATAAAATTAGACTATGAATATATTATTCCAGATTCATTTATTGGTTACTTGTGGTCATTCTGATGTTATATAATGAATAATCACAAAATCTCAGACATGTAGAATAAGCTCTTATGTACACTCATGCCTCTGCGCACTGACTACGATGACTCTATTTTATGCCATTCTGCACCCTGGACTGAGCAGCAGCAGCTACTAGAGTTATGTTCTTCTCATAGAGGAGGCAGACATGGATGTATGATAGGAAAAACACACAATGTTACTAACAATCAAAGCTGTGTATTGGCATGTCATCACTTCTGACCACATTCTGTCAGCCCAAGTAAATAATGTGGCTAACTGGCCAATATGGTGAAACCCCGTCTCTACTAAAAATACAAAAAATAGTCAGGCGTGGTGGCACGCGTCTGTGGTCCCAGCTACTCGGGAGGCTGAGGCGGAAGAATCGCTTGAACCCGGGAGGCGGAGGTTG